>JAODAL010061913.1:0-20043 GCA_025379985.1 Phyllomedusa bahiana | reverse complement strand
CCTCCGGCACACCCGCTCACTCAGGCGCATTCACGGACCTGGCCGCGCTCCTGCTTCCCTGTGTCTGGCTGGCGGGCCTAATGAGCGGGGCCTGGCGCACGCCAGCTCACTCAAATTTACAGGGACAGTGCGCCGGCATTTGTTTTGATGGCCGCTGACTTTGTATAAGGGCTCCACCTCCGGAATTACCTTTATGAATCCACAGCACCATTACCTATGAGAGGAAGCCTTATTCTACTCCGGTTTGCTGTGTACCAGTCCCGTCTGCCTTCGTCCTACAACTTCGTCTGCCGTTTCCTTACCACATTGCACCTCGGCCGCCTCCACAAGCAAGCCACATCAGGGGTAGTGACCTGGTGGAATCCCGCCGCGGCAAGTCCATCCCGCCTTGCGGCGGGCTCTGGTGAAAGCCGAGACCCACTTTGATTCCGCTCCCTGGTGTATCCTGTACCACTGCTTGCGGCGGTCCAGTGGATCCACTACCCCGGCTCATTACATAGATTTCTTTCTATGGAATATCTGTGAACAGTGTCTTATGGAAGGACCCTGGAAGCAACAGTGCAACACAAAAGTCTTGTTGAATCCCAAAAAATTAACTGCAAGCTAATAGCATTACAAATAGATTTGTTTCTATGGAATATCTGTGAATGGTGTCTTATGGTAGAACCCTGGCTGTAACAGTGCGACACAGAAGTCTTCTTGAATCCCAAAAATGTACTGCTAGCAAATAGTATAACAAATAGGTTTCTCTCTAGTAATATCTGTTAATGCTGTCTTTCTATGGTAGATTTGCTGATGGTGTTTTCTGCAGTAGCTGGACCCCCAAAACAGGAGAAAAGAACATTTGGGCACTCTGAATAAAGATGGGAAAAATGTAGGCAGCTATACAAAACTATACACCATACAAAAGCTTTACAAAACTCCCTAACTCCCTAATTACTGATGTGTATGATTTCCTAACCTAGCTGTCCCTCTTCCCTCTGACTAATATAACTAGCAGCTTTTCCTGTGTAAAATTGCTAGAAAATGTTTTTTCTGCCTGCTGGCAAACAAGCACACAGAGGCAATAGTGTGTTCAGTACAGAGATGGCTTCAACAGGAAAAACAGTGGCATGCACATAAGTGCTCTGCACTGATTGGCTGGCCGCCAAAACTGAAGGAAGGAGTTGAAAATGGCGCTGAACCCATGTCCCGAACCCGAATTTTACTAAACTTGTGGCAAAAAATTTGGTTCGGCTCGGGTTCGGAGAATATGTAAAATTCGTCTCGAACTAACCTTATTCCGAACAGTTCGCTCAACACTAGTTCTCATGTCTGCAGAGCTGTCAGTTCCCTCCCAGGCTGCAAAAGCTCCTTGTAAAAAGAACACCTTTATTGCTGTAACCATAACACCTGTATTGGTGTAAACAGTTCTACATACAGGCTGAACTGATCAAACAAATGTGAAAAATGCTCCCCCCCTCTGTTATCAGGCAGGAAGTAGAGAGGGAACGGACTGTATAAGGTTGTTATATGGGTGGGAGAATGAATAGAGAAGCTTAAACAGCCTTTATTATAAAGACACAGCTATCACACAAAGCTGAGGCAACTAGTTTCACTTTCATTTTACACAGCTCAGAGGGGAGTAATCACTGAGTGCAGGAAGCCAATCACAACACAGGGGGCGTGTTACATCCAGGGGACATGCCCCAAGAGGCTGAATGAAATATCAGTCAGCCAATCACAACAAAGGGGGTGTGGCCCAACCCCAGGCTGCAGTTTTAGGTAAATAACACACAGATTAGCTCATATCTGCTTTACTAAATGATTTAGATAATGCAAACCAATTGCAAAACTGCTTATTTGTTACTGTCCCCATCATTACAGATATGATCTTTGTAGCGAGAAAACCTCTTTAAGATGCTGCAGTAAAAGTGATTGCAGCAGCTAAATGATTATACATGGGGTGATCACAAGGTGCTGTTTAGTTGTCTTATAGCCAGCACCCTAATGGTTGTCATGGTTTTACTCCTATTAATAGAAGAATACTAAAAATGCCTAAATACTGCCATACATCAGAATATAGTACAAGCAATCACATGTTCAAGTTAATTAACATATTTGGCAACACTGTATCCATTAGAGTCTGATCTATTACAATATAGTGTTATTTATTCCACACAGTAAAAACCATAAAAAGTTTAGAGTCACAATGCTCCTAGTTATGACATTTTCCTAGTTATGTATAACATTTAGTATAAAGTTCCATTTATTAAATATAAAAACGCTCCACTACTCCATCACGGGGCTCTGAAATATTACGGATGCCATTGGAGATATAATACCTCAAGTAACACAACTAATGTGGACTGAATTTTGTACATTGGAGTTTTTATAATTAACAAATAGAACTTAACACTTAAAGGGGTTGTCTCATTATGAAGATCAAAGTTTAAAATGAGGGGACCAAAAATCTAAGCATGTACGTTTAGGAGACCGTTGCTCTGCTCCGCCAAGACGTTGAGTCCAGCCCCACATACAGTAACCCATCATTACAGGGTTAACACATGCACCAATCATATGTGTGTAGAATACTGCACATGTTTAATGTGTGGTGTGACATGCTGGCACTTGTAGTTCCATAGCAGCAGTTGTGTAAAGGCAATTGCTGTGGAACTACATATGCCAACATTCCACACCACACATGTTAAACACACATACTAATCTGCACCCATACGATTAGTATGTGTTTAACATATGTAGTGTGGGATGCTAGCACTTGTAGTTTCATAGCTGCAGTTGTGCACAGGCACCTGCTGTCAAACTAGAAGTGCAAGCATGCCACACCACACATGTGAAACACATGTACTAACAGAGGCCCACAAATCAAAACAAAAAGGAAAAAAAGTGGGGTTAACCGTAATTTAAAAATAAAAAAAAAAAAATTTTTGGAAATTAAAATTTAAAATTTAAAAAATATTCCCTTCCAAAATTACCCTTTCCAAATTTAATTGGTAACAAGCCTACAGACCCTATCTTGGGACTTTTGTATTTGGTTTTTTTTAGTACAATTAAAAAGTTGGGGTTTTCCAATTCACTGTTTTTGGTGGAAAAAATTTTGCCCCCAAATTTGAGATGGGCGAATTTAATTTTAACGAAGTGGAATTCGGTTTGAATTTTTAGGGGGAAAAATTCCCGGGTTTTTGGGAAAGGGGAAACGAAAAATTTGGGGACTTGGGTGGGAAAGAAGTGTTTCTTTTGATTGATAAAATGGCTGCGACAAAATGGCGCTACTTTTGGGGGAAAACCTCTTTGGGGGGAAAGAAGGGCATAGCCTCCTTTACATGTGCAGAGATGAACCAACCCAAAAGACCGGGGGGTTTCTTTGCCCGTCACCCCCACAATATAACCCGGGGCGCACGCTGGGAGCTCATACCCTCTAAACTGTACTGATCGGGGAAGGTGTGCCGCGGCTGTTTGGGTTATAAAGAACTGTTTTTTTATACACCTTTTTTTTGGGGGGTTTCTCAGTTTTTTTTTGGGTATTGGATTTTAAAATCCAGTTCCCTTCCCGCCTGAAATAAAAACTTAAATCCTATCTCCCCCACAGCACTTAAAAAGGGGTTGCCCTCGCTAAAATTTAAATTGGGTTTTAATTAAAAGTTTTTTTAAAAAAAAACAAGCAGCTTTGCAATATAGGGTTAAAATTACAAATGTCCTACGGATTTTGAGCTAGCCCTTTTAAATAAAAGTCATCAGCTTCTAAAAATACTAAAGCAGCCGACCTGTTGATCCTAAAATTACTGGCAGTCAGGTCTGAAAGACTCAAAACCTTTTAAACAGGGGCGGAGCAGAGAAACCCCCCCGCACAGAATGCTTCGTAGTGGGAGGGGGGAGGGGGGGAGGATCTGGCCTTTTAAATTTTCCCCGGGTTTCCTGGATTAACCCTGTGTGGCCCGCTTTCCCCCTGCTCTTTTACACAGATTGAGCAGAGATTAGGCTGATTTATAGATTGGCACAGTGACCCTGTTTGTTTTCTATAATCGGGGGTCTGTGGAGCTGTAACTATAATAATACTAACAGATTTGAACGTTCTGCTGGCTGTAACTAAAGGGGGACATCCGAGGTTTAAACTTTTCAAACTTCCCCTGGGCCCCCCGTTTGAGAGGGGTTTTTTTTGGGGTTGGGGTTGGGTGAGATTTTGGGGATATTAAAGGGTAAAGGGAGAGGGGGAAGGAACACTTTTCCCGCCCCCCCTGTTCTGCTATTGCAATCAAAGACCCCCTCTAGGGAGGCAACAAAAGGGGTTTAAAATTGGGGAGCAATCCCCCCCGCGGGGATAGAAGTTATGGGGGGGGGGTTTTGCCCCGGGCCCGTGTGCCCGAGGGGGGGGGGGAAGGGGGAGGGGGGGGGAAAAAGGCAAAAGCTAGCACGCCCCCCCAATTTAACTCCCCCTTCCCCAGACAGAAGGCCCGAAACCCATTAATGGGGGAAAAACCCCTTTAAATATCCAAGGGCCCTTCCTGGGTTGGGATTTTATTTAAAAAAAACAGAATTTTTACAATTAAAAAATACCCCCTTTCCCTTTTTTTTCTGCTCAATTCCTTTTTTTCGGGAAAATTTTTTTTCCAGGGGGTTTTAAATTTAAGGGGGTTTTTTTTTTTTCCCGCTGGGGGTGATTTCCCCAAAAAACCGTCATTTTCCAACCCCCAAAATATATACATTTTTTCCCCGAAACCTAATTCACAAGCAAAGGTTTTAAAAAAAAATTTTAAAACTCTTGGGTTGGGGTGGGGGTAAAAACACTCAAATTTAACACCTACAAAACTATAGTTTGGGGGGTTGGTTTTTCCAAAATTTTTTTGGGGGGGCAATTTTCATCCCCGGGGGGGTTAAAATTTAACCCTTGTTATTCAGCTTGGTGAAACCCCAAAAAAGTGATTTTCCAAACCCCCAAAATAAAAACATTTTTTCCCCCGTAGCATAATTTACAAGCGAAGGGGTTTAAATTTCAAATTTTTTTTCTTGTTGGGGTAGCATAAAAAACCCCCATTGTAACACGCTACAAATTACTAGTTTTGTGGTTGGGGTCATTGTTTTGGGGGGGGAAAAAAAATTTTTCTTTCCCGGGGTTTAATTAAGCGTTGGGTTTTTCCGCCCCTGGGGGGGGATCCCCAAGATACCTCATTTTCCAAAGCCAAAATATATAAAATTTTTCCTTTTACCTAATTCCCAAGGGAAAAATTTTAAATTAAAAATTTTTTTCTTTTGTTTTGGTGGCGTAGAAAACACCGGGAATTTTTTAACACGCTACAAAAACCCAGTAGGTTTTTTTGGTTGCTCAATTCTTTTTGCGCCCAAATTTTCATCCGGGGGGTTAAAAATTTGCGTTTTTTCTTTCGTTGTAAATTTAGTAAAAAAAACTTTGTTTTTTACCGCCCCAGGGAAAAAAATTCGTTATGCAAAAATTTTATTTCCCAATTGGGGTTTAATTTAAAGGGGGGATTTGGGACTTTTAAATTCATTAAAAAAAACAGGGGTTTTTAAACGGGACATACAAGTAAATTTTTTCCCCCCCAAATTTTTTTTTTTTTTTTTTTTTTTGGGGGGCCCCAAATTTTTATCCAAGGGGGACCAAAAATTTTTACTGGGGGTTTAATTTTGGGGTCAAATACAAGGGGGTTATTTAAAACATTTTACAGATATCTTCATCAAACAGTGGGCTTTACAATTTTTAAAAAAACATAAGTCAGGGCAGAGAGGTGGGGAGGGGTCTTTCCAAACCCGGCGAGTGGGGGAAAAAGGGGACCCAAAAATTCCAGGCCCAGGGCCCCCACACAGCCCAAGGGGACGTCGGGAGCCCCGGGGTTTTAAATCGGGGAGGGCCCAACTGCCCCTGTCATCTAGCCGGGCCCTTTTACTGCCCACAACCCAAAGGGGGGTTTTTGATTGGTTGACTAAAATCATCCACTTCCTCCCAGATGACATCTGGGGCAACCCCACCAAGAGTCGTGGGAACTCAGCCCAAAAACCCTTAGTTGCTGGCCCGGGAGGGGGGCAGGGGGCCCCACCTGTCCCAACCCGCCTCTGCCCCCTACGGTTCCCCTCAGCCAGAGATTACTATGGGGTTTGGGGGCCAGCCCACTAATAGCGGGGATGAAAAAATTTGAGGAGGGCATCAGAGCTATTGGCAGCGAAAAAAAGGGGGGCAATATCCCCTGCTTCTTGCATGGGCGGCAAAGTATAGATTTTGAAAAGGGGCAGGGGGAGGTCATGTTGTGGGGGCACCTCTGCTACCAAGACTGGTGATGAGGACAGAAAGGGACATGAAAACACAAATGATGATGAGTAGCCGACCGCATTTGGGAGCCGGGTGGGGCGAGGGCTTCATCTTTGTGGGGAGAGAGGGGGCGTCAGTTTGGGCCCCGGTCAGGAGCGGCGCAGCCGAAAGTGGGTCGTGGGGGCCGTGAGTCAGCGGAGAGCAGCGTGTGAGGTCGGGAGCCAACGCGGGGGGTAAAAAAACCCGCTTCGAGGCCCCAAAAAAAGTAGCGGCCGGGGGGCGCGGAGGCAGGGGGGGGGGGAGGGGGGGGGGGGGGGGCTAAGACCCGGAGGAGCCGAAATGGCTATATGTAGAATCGAAACAAAAGTGAAGGGGGAAGGGGGTTTTCCGTTGGGCACAACGGGCCCCGCTCAACACATGCAGCGTCACCATCCGGGGGGCCCCCGGGAGAAAAGGGGGCTCAAGGGGTGGGCCATCCTGCCCCGCGCAACAGCAGCAGCAGCAGCGCCCAGTGGCAGCTCCATTGCAGCCATCAAGGGGGCCCCCACCCATGCAGAAGGGGGGGGGTTTTCTTTGGACATCATCTCCCGGTCCCGATGCTCCTCTCCTGCTATCAGGCCCAGCAGCGTTCAGCGAGGGGGGATTTCAAAAGGGGGAACAACAGTATGCATCCCCCTCCTAAGGGGCAGCACTGACCGTGCTCCTGTCCAATTGTTGGACTGCATCCCCCCCTTTCCAAAAAGGTGGACCCCTTCACCGTTCAGAGAAAAAATGGCTTTTGCCAGCCAAGAGGGATTCCCAAGCGTAATTTCTTTTCCAAAAAGGCCAGTACCAGCATTCATAAATATGAAGAACAGAAGGTGGGCCAGTCCTTTTGGGTTTAAACGGTTTGTTCCAAGGTGCACGGCACGCGGCGCGGGGCTGTAACTACGGCAGGGCCAAAATACACGTCCTTTACGGGGCCCCCGGGGGCAAAGTGTTTTCCCCCCAGGCACACCAAAAACTTGGGCAGGGGGACGCCGCTTTCCCTCCCCGTTGTCAAAAATGGGCTCCCGCACAATGTTCGCCTCCCCCCTCCCATCCACCATCTCACCCCCTACAAGTACGCTCCAACAACCATGTGTTGGGGGACAGCGGTTTCACGCGTTCTAACCCGGCTTGCCCGGCGAACGAAGTCCCGGGGAGGAACTCCCGCGTCATGCAGCAAAAATCGATTGTGGCTTTCTCCGCGCCAACTGCAAATCGGAACCATGGTGAGGGACAATGGGAGGAAATGGTGTCCCCACTGCACCCCAGGAGGGAAAGGGCCATGTGCCCTCAGGCGCATGTGTTCAATCTGGTTTTGAAAAGGTTTTTGAAATCTTCCACCATCTTTAGAAAAATTCTGAAAAAAGGCCAGGAAAAATGTGCATGCACTTTTTTCCATTTGAAAACCAGGAACACCCTCCTCGATTGCGCGGCAGAACGGCTCCCCCAACACACTCTGAATCAAAAGTTTCCCCCCGTTTAATTCCACCTGCACAGTTGGGGCCACGTATGAACAGAGAAAAACCATTAAGATTTTTTGATGATCCAGGCAGACAGAAGTACTCCCCTGTGTAACTTTGATGTCAGCCAGTGGCAGCTCATGTGTGACACCTTCCGTTTGTTGAGGCCATTCGAGGAGGCCATGTTATTTGTCAGTCGCCAGGACTACGGATGAATAACGTCATTCCCCTGCTTCATGTCCTGGAACAGATGCTGAAAAAATCTGTCTGGGCAGGGGACTGGAGACGTGGCGACTACATCTTGCGGCCACATGAGTCCCGTGGGGACTGAAATGGAGGAGGAGGAGGAGGGGAGGAGGGGAGGGAGGAGGACATTGGAGCAGAAGCATTGTCTGGTGAAATGAGTGGATTTTCTACCCAGGTGACAAGAGAGGAGAAGCAGGAGCAGCTGGAGGAGCTAGATGGAGATGAGGAAGACGAGGCAGATGACCCGCAAGCACCGTGGCAGTGTACAGTGGAGATGGAGGCAGGGAGCCCCTCGGAGTCACTTGTGCAGATGGCCCGCAGCATGCTGATTTGCCTGGCTAGTGACAGCCGAATAGTCAGCATCCGGCAGAGGGATGACTTCTGGCTCTCCACCCTATTGGACCCTCGCAAACCGGCCCAAAATGGGAGCCTTTTTCCCAGCTATTGAAAGGAGGGACAAACTCAAATACTATAGGGAAATCCTCCGTAGCCCAGTTGGGCCGGCTGCCTATGTGCGTCATCGTCCTCCTCTGACAGGTCTGACCGGGGGTTCTTCAGCGCTCACGTATTTACTGCCGCGGCTGCTGGGGGAAGGTGGGAGGGTCCGGAGCAGTACCAGCCCATCAGCAAGCAACCTAAGTCTGGAGTCACTGAGGGAGCAGCTTCCCTTCACCCGCCTAGTGAGGAGGGCAGTCGCCAGCAGCAGCAGCAGGCCCTGGAGCAGACCCTGAAGCAACAGGTGGTGGCCTACTTGGACAGCACTCTGCCACCCCAGTTAGAAGATCCCGGGAAACTACTGGGCAGCCAAACTGGATATGTCACCGCAACTTGCTGAGTTTGCAGTGGAGAAGCTGTCCTGCCCGGCCAGTAGTGTGGCATCAGAGCGGGTGTTCAGTGCGGCGGGGGCCATCGTTACCCCAACGGGAAATGTGGAACGGACTGACCTTTGTCAAGATTAAAATCGGGGCATGGATCAGCCAGGATGGCCACACACCAAAGCCCTTTAAGGCGTCAGACTAAAATCAGCCATGACGCCTCACCCAAACTGTGAGAAATGAGTCTGGGTTCAAAAATAAACCCGCCTCAGCCACTAGTCTGATGCCGCCACCCACCTGATGCCACACATCTGCTGACAGTTTCTCCATCTGCCACCAACCATCTTTACCAGGGACTGGTATTGCCACCCACCTCCACACTCTGGACAAACTCAAATACTATAGGGAAATCCTCCGTAGTCAGTTGGCTACTGCCCATGTGCGTCATCGTCCCTCCTCTGACAGGTCTGACCGGGGGGTTCTTCAGCGCTCACGTACTACTGCTGCGGCTGCGGGGAAGGTTGGGGGGGTCGGAGCAGTACCAAGCTCCATCAGCAGCAACCTAAGTCTGGAGTCACTGATGAGCAGCTTCCTTCACCCGCCTAGTGAGGAGGGCAGTCGCCAGCAAGCAGCAGCAGGACCTGGAGCAGGGCCCTAAACCAACAGGTTTGGGGGCCTACTTGGAAAGCACTCTGCCACCCCAGTTAGGAGATCCGCTGGACTACTGGGCAGCCAAACTTGGCGAGTTTGCAGTGGAGAAGCTGTCCTGCTCGCCAGTAGTGTGGCATCAGAGCGGGTTTCAGTGCGGCGGGGCCATCATTAACCCCCAAGGAGAACCCGCTTGTCCACGGGAAATGTGGGAATGACTGACCTTTGTAAAGATGAATCAGCCGGTGGATCGGCCAGGATTTCCCACACACCAAAATGCCTTAGGCGTCAGACTACATCAGCCATAATGCCTCACCCAAACTGTGAGAAATGAGTCTGGATTCAAATACCTGCCTCACCACTATTCTGATGCCGCCACCCGGGCCCGATTTCCACACATCTGCTGACAGTTTCTCCATCTGCCACCAACCACTTTACCCGGGACTGGTATTGCCACCCACCTCCCACACTCTGTCATTGTGCCACTGTCTGACCTTTATGCTGCTGCTGTGGGTGCTGCCGTGACCTCCAACACTGTGTCATTGTGGGCCCCTCTCTGACCTCATGCTGTTGCTCCTGCCGCCGCACCTCCACTCTGTCATTGTGCCACTCTGTGGGCCTATCCCGTTATTGCCACCTCCAGAATGTCATTGTGCCACTGCCTGACCTCATGCTGGGTGCTGTGGCTGCTGCCGTAACCTCCACACTGTGTCATTGTCCCACTCTGTGGCCTATTCCTGTTTTTGACACCTCCCAAAATGTCATTGTGCCACTGTTTTGAAAATCATGCTGCTGCTGTGGCTGCTGCCGTGACCTACACAAATGTGTCATTTGTGCCCAATGTCTGACCTCATGCTGCTGCTGTGGCTGCTGCCCCTGACCTACACCGTCAGTGTGGGCCACGTCTGACCCTGCTTTCTGTTGTGGCTGCTGCCGTGACCTACCCCACTGTGTCATTGTGCCACTGTCTGACCTCATGCTTCTGCGGTGGGGTGCTTGTCGTGACCTCCACACTGTGTCATTGTCCCACTCTGTGGCCTATTCCTGTTTTTGCACCCTTCCAGAATGTCATTGTGCCACTGGGCTGACCTCATTGCTGCTGCTGTGGCTGCTTGCCGTGACCTCCACACCGTGTCATTGTCCCACTCTTTGGCCTATTCCTGTTTTTGACACCTCCAGAAAGTCATCGTGCCACTGTCTGACCTCATCTGCTGCTGTGGCTGCTGCCGTGACCTACCCCACTGTGTCATTGTGCCACTGTTTTGACCTGATGCTGCTGCTGTGGCTGCTGCCGTGACCTACCACTGTCAGTTGTGCTACTGTCTGACCTCATGCTGCTGCTGTGGCTGCTGCCGTGACCTACACCTGTCAGTGTGCCACTGTTTGGACCTCATGCTGCTGTTGTGGCTGCTGGGCCCTGACCTACACACTGGGCATTGTGCCACTGTCTGACCTCATGCTTTTTGCGGTGGCTGCTGCCTTTACCTCCACACTGTGTCATTGTCCCACTCTGTGGCCTATTCCTGTTTTTGCCACTTCCAGAATGTCATTGTGCCACTGTCTGACCTCATGCTGCTGCTTTGGCTGCTGCCGTGACCTACACCTCTGTCCCTTGTGCCACTGTCTGACCTCATGCTGCTGCTGTGGCTGCTGCCATGGGCCTACACACTGTGTCATTGTGGCCACTGTCTGACCTCATGCTGCTGCTGTGGCTGCTGCTGTGACCTACACACTGTGTCATTGTCCCCACTCTGTGGCCTTCTCCCGTTTTTGCCACCTCCAGAATGTCAATTGTGCCACTTGCCTGACCTCATGCTGCTGCTGTGGCTGCTGCCGTGACCTACACACTGTCTCAGTGTCCCTCTGTGTGCCCACTTGGGTCTGCTGTGGCAGCCGCCGTGACCTACACACTGTCCTTGTGCCACTGTCTGACCTCATGCTGCTGTTGTGGCTGCTGCCGTGAACCTACCCCACTGTGTCATTTGTGCCACTGTCTGACCTCATGCTGCTGCTATGGCTCTGTCGTGACCTCCACACTGTGTCATTGTCCCACTCTGTGGCCTATTCCTGTTTTTGCCACCTCCAGCATCTCACTGTGCCACTGTCTGACCTCATGCTGCTGTGGCTGCTGCCGTGACCTACACACTGTCATTGTGCCACTGTCTGACCTCATGCTGCTGTTGTGGCTGCTGCCGTGACCTACACACTGTGTCATTGTGCCACTGTCTGACCTCATGCTGCTGCTGTGGCTGCTGCCGGGACCTCCACACTGTGTCATTGTCCCACTCTGGGGGCTATTCTTTTTTTTGGGCCACCTCCAAAATGTCTTTTGTGCCACTGTCGACCTCATGTGGGGGCTGGGGGCTGCTGCCGTCCACACACTCTGTCATTGTGAATTTTTTGCCACTGCTGCTGCTCGGCTGCTCGTGACCTACACACTGTGTCTTGTCCCACTCTGGGCCTACTCCTGTTTTTGCCCCCTCCGGGGAATGCCTTGTGCCCGTCTGACCCATGGCGCTTTGGGGCTGTTGCCGTGCTTCCCAACTGTGTCTTTGTCCCACTGTCTGACCTCTTGTGCGCTGTGGTGAGGGGCCGTGACCTACCCCCTGTGTCATTGTGCCAAATGTCTGACCTCATGCTGTGCTGTGGCTGCTGCCTGCCCTGGGAACTGTGTCATTTGCCACTCTGTGGCCTTTTCGTTTTTGCCACCTCCAGAATGCATTTGCCACTTCTGCCTCATTGTGTGGGCTCCGCCGCACCTACACTTTGTCACTGATGTTGCCCCACTGAACCCTCGCTTGTTTTTTTTCGTGTCGCTGCATGATTTATCGGTACATTCCCCCTTTCCCAGTTTTTTGGTCGTTTTGCCCTCTTAAGTGCCCAGGGAATTTTTTTTAGGGAAGCGTTCTAAGAGCGGCGGCAGTCATGTGCGTTTTCTACTAAAACACAACATTGTATGAAGACCAAACCAAACCCCTCTGCAAAATTTAACTGGACAACGTTCTAACCCCCCCCTGCAGGGTCGTGCAGCCTGGAAATAGCTGTTTTTTAATGTGAATGTGCCCAAGTTAAATTTGTAACGAAAGTTATTTTTTGCCGAGAAATTCGGCGAATGGAAATGAAACGAATTTCGGGAAATTCGCCCATCTCTATGCACTATATTTCTTGTTATTTGGGGTTGAGGCTAATGTATGTATAGAGCTTCCAGATTGTGGTACAGCATAGTGTGGCCTGTGGTTTAGAATAGATAATAAGTTTTGGGAAACAGAAGTTCACTAAACACCATGACCTGACTGTATGCTAGGCAGCAATGTCACTCAGTGTCACTTATCTTTATCAGTCCTGTCACTGGCAAGTGTTTATATGATAGCTATGATTATGATCTACTGTATGACAATTTTATCATTTAACTCCTTTGTTAACACTTATTACCATTTATTGTTACGTTGGTGCAAATGAGAATCATAATTGGCAAGTATAAATGTTTGTTTAAGGGGATATATGTAAACTATGGGCGACATGTATGATCGGGCTTTTCGCCCGTTTTTTGGCGTATACTTCGCCTCCCAGCCCGAATCCCGCTGTCAGACGCAGGGATGCAGTGTTAGGCACAGTGTTCGCCACTTTCAGCTGCGCCCCGTATGAAGGGGCGGGCGGGGTTGGTGCGGTGTGGGCGGGGCGGGACGCGGCGCGCTCGTATACTCCGAGGCATGTATGATGCGAGTCGGCAAAGCGAGGCGCATTGCAGCTCGGCAGCTCCGATAGGCAGACCTGGTTTATTTGGTCTAATGCTCCGGCGGCGGCGAAGTGAAGCGGGAAATCGGAAATATGCTGGAAGGCAGATAGAAGATTGCGACAGAAATCTCGGCACTCCGCTCTGTGCAGCAGGAGTATGATTCCGAAAAAATCGCCTTTATAAAGGCGGAAAACATTGTCAGAAAAGAGCTAAAACGTAAAAAAAAACATAATAAAAAAAGAAAAAAAAACACTTTCCAAACTCTAGAACGGCGCAATATCCAAGATTTATGATATTGTAAATTGCCGGAAATACAGTAATTCAAATTTCTGAAACCTATTCTCTTTGGTCGGCATAAAACCGGCCAATTAGAATAGGGCGACAGTGAAACCATTAAAACCTATGGGAAAGATTGACCAATCGAATCCAGGGCGGGATAATTCAAAATACAGTAAAAAGACAGAAAAGAGCTGATTGGCTGGAGCTTAGCGGGGCTTGGCTAGCTCGGCCAATCCAGAATGGGAAAGCGACAGAGACCCAATTCTAGTCTATGGAGAAGTTTGACCAATCAGAATAGGAGCGACAGGGGGCCCAATTATATCCTATGGAGAAGTTTGAACCAATCAAAATCAAAGGCGGGACAGTTCAAAATACAGTAAAAAGACAGAAAAGAGCTGATTGGCTGAGCTAGCGGTGGCTTGGATATCCAGCCAATCAGGAGCGCGAGGCTACTTCTCCCAATTAAGTCTAATGGAGAGATGGGCGCTCTAAAATCTCGGTGCTCAGCGCCATGGGCATGAAGTATTAATAAAAAAATCATTTTTAATTAAGTGTAAACTTTTATCAGATAAAGAGCCGAACCCTTCTTTACAAATAAAACAGTTTAAAAAACCCCGAAACAATGCGTTTGTCGCCGAGACCAGCGCTACATAGAGATTTCAATAGAGAGAATCGCCAGGAAATACAGTAATTCCCAAATTGTTTAAGCTGTTTCTCATTGGTCGGCATAAAACCAGCCAATCAGAATAGGAGCGACAATGTCCCATTATAACCTATGGAGGAGAATTGACCAATCAGAAAGGAGCGACAATGTCCCCATTAAAAATCCTATGGAGAAAAATTTGACCAATCATATTCCCAAAGGCGGACATTCAAAATACAGTAAAAATGCCAAAAACGAGCGGGAATTGGTTGAAGCGGCGGGGGCTCGTCCAGCTTAGCCAATCAAGCGCGAGCTACTTTTCTCATAGAGTTCTATGGGGAAAAGAAATTCTGAGCGCGCTCTGTGTTTGGCTAATTTAAAAAGGGCGGCGTTATTGGACCAATGGGAGAGCAAGCGACGCTCCTATTGGTTTTTCTAATGCAATCTGAAATTTAAAAACTGTACATGGCCGAAATCAAATTATAACACTACAGAAGTTGTCCCAATGTGTAAAATAAAACGAATAATAATATGGGGGTAACGAAAAAAAAAAAATTAAATCAATAAAATCATGTTTATTTCTTTATTTTCGTTGTACCCATACTATTGATCCTTGGCTAACGATCCTCCGGACGTCACGCAACTCTCTCTTACTCCTAGCTCTTAGCAGCTCATATCCTGGCTTCCCCCAGCGTGCCATCGGAGCCTGTGACATTTTTCCCTTTCTCCCCCTTTCTTTGGGTATATGCCTATACCTATTCCTCATCCATATATACCATGTTCCCCCCATCCTCATAGTGGATGTCTCTTGATAAAGGCATACGCCGAAACGTTGTGTAATATAAGACATCCACACTCATTGTACAACACTGGGTTGATTATGTCTTTTTGAACTTTGTGCATTTCCTTTTCCTACCCTTTAATATGCTGTGCCTGTATATATGTAAATAAAATCCCTCTCTTTTTTGCATGACAAGTACTTGTCTGGTGTGCATTGGATCTACATATTTAAATTCCTGTTCAATTTTTTCCACATTGCACCCTATTACCCACATACTACTTGGTGTGCGTGACCCTCATTTGTTTCTATAATGGGAGAAGTAGCTTGCGCTCTGATTGGCTGGGATAGCCAAGCCCCCGCTAGCTCAGCCAATCAGCTCTTTTCAGCATTTTTACAGTATTTTTAACTGTCCCGCCGTGGATTCTGATTGGTCAAAACTTCTCCATAGGTTTTAATGGTTCACTGTCGCTCCTATTCTGATTGGCCGGTTTATGCCCGACCAATCAGAATAGCTTTCAGAATTTTTAATTACTGTATTTTCCCCGGCAATTTTTCCCAAAATCCTAAATCTTGAATTAGGGTATTGGAAAGTGATTTTGTTTTTATGTATTTTTTTATTTTTTCGGTTTCAGCTCTTTTCCTGAGAATGTTTTAACGCCTTTATAAAGGGCGATTTTTGATTCATACCCCCGCACCAACATGTGGAATGATTTCTCGCTGTTCCACCCTGTCCCCCGCATCGGAACTGTTTTTCGGCGCAGTCCCGCACGGCGCCTAAGTCCCGCACTGCGCCCATGTCCACGCACTGTGGCCCCACACCACCTGGCGAGGCGCGGGAACTTTTCCCCGCATGTATGAGTGCGCTACCTCCGGTGGCGAATCATGGCGCAGCCCCGCTCTGCGCCTCAGTCCCCGCACTGCGCCCCAAAACCACTGGGCGAGACGCGGCCGACTTTAACATGCTATGTATGGGGCACGCCCCCGGGCCCCGACATAAATCAGGCGCAGTCTCCGCCGGGAAACTGGCGGAAAGGTGCGCCCCGACCCGGCGGGATTCATACAGCGGCCCTATGTGTCTAGGGCAGCATGAGATGTAAACAGAGCCCTGTTCATGCAAAAAAAAAAAAAAAACACAAAAAGGTTTATGGATAGTGATTCAAAGGGAGCATACCATTTCGAAATATAAAGATTTAGGGCGACGTATGAAATTTGGCATTAACACGGCAAATTTCATGCACCTAATAACAGCATAGAATGTGCCTGATTTATGAACCTGCTCTACGGGCGCATTCTAGTGGTCGGGCGACAGTTCAGGATTAGATTTACCACTTTGTTCCAGCTGTAATGCACCCACAAAAATGCCGCAGTGAAGATACAAATATGTAGCTTTGCTACGGTTCTAAAATGTATGAACGTGGCTGCGCTTGATATCAGGCTGTAAAGATGCCAGATATCTAGTGCAGCCCTGTTCACACATGTCACCCTTAATTGCTTAATAGGAAGGGTTAATTTTTTAATTATTTGCTGCCTAATAATAAGTTGTAAGTAGGACGAATGCAAAGGCCTCTACATGAATACACAAGGAACATCTGTATAATGATTAAAAAAGTTTTGTCAGGCATATATTTTATACAAATATACAACAGATCCATTTTAGAATAGAAAGTAGAAAAGATTATGCATGAGAGGAGTAAAGGTGATTTTATCAGCAAGATGACTAAGGTTTTTTTTTTGTGTGTGTTATGTAGACCGTAATTTTAAGCAGATGCAGAGTTCCTGTTTTTCATTAAAATATATTAATCAACTATATTCATTATTCCCCTCCATTTTGTATTTTTTTTATTTATTAATTTATTACATCTTAATAAAGTTTCATTACATTAGGTCATTAATTCATTTTTGATATCTGTACTAAAAGTTTCATATTAAGCAAGAGTGGTGATTCTGTAGAGAAACATACAAAGTGAATTCTGACCACTTGACTACGTTTGAACCGCATATAAAGGACTGAAGTGTACTATGAGCAGGATCCCTGGCAAAAGAAAGTTGATTTATTTTTGAAACACATTGGATGCTTCCCCAGTGACATCAATAGTGGCTCAGACATTTGGCACTCAGTTTGCCTCCCGTGTCAGGATTAAGCGAGGACAGAGTAGGTGCTTGTTCACCAGACTATTCTGTTTATTCGCTATTGGTGCTGAGAAAACACAGAGTTTACTGAAACCACATCCTATTACTGTGCTGGTAGGGGAAACACTGAGAGGGAGTTGTAGGCAAGGAAATAATTACAGTAGGTAGCGCTGTGAAAACTTTGCTATCTGTATGCAGTTGTTTGTAAAGTACTCTGCAGTACTCTCTATTGTTGCAGTGCTTGATTTAAGCAGGATCTGTTAGTGCTGTTCTTTTTACAATTCAAGCTCCTATAGTTTGCTCAGCAGTACAGTCACAGGGTATTCTTTTGAAACAGGAGTGGTTGAAATTAGTTATTACTCATCCATCCGGTGATTTGAGGCTACTTCTAAATAGAGCTGAATGTGACCATAGTAAACTCTTTTTATGGTAACAACTAGATATATTAGTTAGTGGAACTCTTTGGCTTAGGCCAGGTTCACACGGCTTAACTGCGGGACATAATTACGCCCCGGGAATTACGCCGTTTGGGTGGCCGGGGGCGGGGGGGAGCGGGGGAGTGGGGGGGGGCCGGGGGGGCTTCGCCGGCCCATTAGAAATACATAACCGGCGGCGCGTAATACGCCGCTGGTAATTCACATGTCACTTATCTCCCCGCCCGGCGGATTCGCCCAGCAGGGAGAGGTTGACGTAATCCATAGTTCTCTATGAGAACTGTGGATTAACCGTAATAACTGGGCCATTTCAGCCCGTAATTTTGCGCACTCCGGGCTTATTTAACGGCCCCGGTTTTTGGGGGGCCCAAATTTTAAAAAGCCTTTTGGGGGAACATGGTTTTCCCGGGGGGTTATGTGATTATTTAAATTAGGTCTAAAGTTTTTTGGCGGGCTTTTAAATTTGGGGGAAAAAGTTTTGGAAAAATCATTTTTTTCCCCTTTTGTGCGGGGGACCCCCCAACCAACCCATTTTAAAAAAACTTTTTGGAATTTTGGGGTTAAACCTAAATTTTTTGTTTTAGGGCTTTTGAAAGGTTTTCAGATAAAGGAAAAATTAAAACTTGGAAAAACCTTTATTTGGGAAACTTGAAACTCCAAAAGTTTTCTTCCCCCTTCCAAGGGTTTTCCCAAAAACTTGGGGGAGAAGGTACTGAAAAAATTTCCCACTTTTATTTAACCCTTTTTTTTAAATTTTGGGCCCCTTTTGTTTTTTTTTACTGTAGGTACAAACAATTTTTCCCCCCCAAGTTCCCAAATTGGGCCTTTAAAATTTACAATTTTTTTTCAAAAATCCCTTTTTGGGCCCTTCCTGCTCCCCACTTTTTTCTTGAAAACTCCCCCAAATTTTAAAAAACATAAAAATTCACGGGGGACCGGGGATCTGGGGGGGCCCCACAAAAAATTTTTGGGACGGGGGAAGACCCCCAACCCCAAAAATTTTTTTTTGAAAAAGGGGATGGGCAAAAATTGGGATTCAAATTGAAGGGGAAAACCCGGTTTGGGAATTTTTTCGGGGGAAAATTTTTGGGTTTTTTAAAAACGAAGTCGAAGTTTGGGGGGATTTTCGGGGGGGAAGGGAAAGTTTTTTGTTTTTGGGGATTGAAAAAAATGGCTGGGGGAGCCAGGGGGCGTTTACTTTTGGGGAAAAAAGCATTTTCGGGAGGAAAAAAAGGGCATACCCTTTTGCAGGGGGGGGGAAATTTTGGGGGCAAGATAAAAAGGCCAAAAAATTCGGGAGACCCGGGCGGGATTCTGGGGGGGGGTACCCACCGCACTATTTTTAAGGGGCCCCCGGGGGGGGCGTTTTGCGGGGACTCTTTTCCCGGGTTTCTCACTGAATTTGATCGGGGAAAGGGGGGCCTTGGCCGGGGGCTGTTTTGGTTGCGGGAAAAAAACTGTTTTTTTTATACCCCATTTTTTTTGGGGTGTCTCAGCTTGTCCCGGGGGGGGGATTTGGCTTCTTTTTTAATTTTCTTTTTCTGTTTTTTTTTTGGGGAAATTGGATCTAAAAAATCCAGTGGGTTCCACTCCCAAGTTTCCCTTTTATACTTTAAAAATTTTCCTTTTTCGCTACACCCCCTTTTTGGGGGAATTTCCGGGGGGGGGGGAACCCTAAGCCATTTCCTGTTGTTTTTCTTTAAAGGGGAAAAACAGATTTTTTTTTTAACCAATAAAAAAACCCAAAATTTCCCTTTTTTGGCTGCTCAATTCTTTGGGGGAAAATTTTAAAAAATCCGGGGGTTAAATTTAAAAAGCGTTTTTTTATTAAATTTGAAAGGGGGGGGGGGGAACTCCAAGAAATCGTAAATTTTTAAAACCCCCAAAAATTTTTTATACATTTTTTTCCCTTTGAAACTTTAATTCAAAAACAAAGGTTTAAAAATTAAAAATTTTAAATCCCCTTTGGTTGTGGGCGAAAAAAAAATTATCCCACCTTTTTAACAGGGTTTTTAAAAAAAGTACTGGGGGTTTTTGGGGGGCTCAATTTTTTTAGCCCCCAATTTTTTAAAACCCAAAGGGGTTTTAATTTAAAACCCTTTGGGTTTTTTCCGCGGGGGTTTTTTCCCAAAAAACCGTCTTTTTTTCCACCCCAAAAAAATTTTTTTAAATTTTTTTTTCGGGAAAGAAAAAAATTCAAAAGAAAAAAGGGTTAAAATTAAACAATTTTTTTTCTTTTTGGGGTTTTTGGGGGGCGTAAAAAACCCCCCGGAAATTGTAACACGTCCAAAAAAGTTTACAAATTTTTGTGGGGGGGGTCGATTTTTTTGGGGGCCCCTTTTTTTTAAAACCCGGGGGGTTTTAAAAATTTAATGCGGTTTTTTTTTTAAAGCGTGGGGGGCCCTCCAAAAAAACCTTTTCTTTTTCCCCAACCCCCAAAATTTTATTTTACATTTTTTCCGTTTGGGCCAAATTTCCCAAACGAAAAAAGGTTTAAATTTTTCCCCAAATTTTTATCTTTTTTGTTTGTGGCGTAAAAACCCCAGGGAAATTTTTGAAAACACGTTTAAAAAAGCTTAGTTAGT
>JAODAL010061912.1:0-20045 GCA_025379985.1 Phyllomedusa bahiana | reverse complement strand
ATTTCCCTTTTGAAGCAAGTGTAGAATTATCAGGCCCTGTGGAAATAAAAAGTCTGTTTTGAACGTAAGAATTACTTCAGAATTTTCAGACGTGTCAATCAATGCTCCGGATGTAGAAAAGAAAACAGGAGTTTATTCGGGCTGATTCTTGAGTTTACACCAAAAGTAGTAGGTGAAAAGATGATAATTTTACGGGTTTGGTGCGGGGATGAGGAATACAGTGCTTGACTGAGACAGAAAGAAGAGAATGTAGGAAAGGGGGAGCTGAATACCTAGAGCCCCTAAGGAAGATAAAGGGGGAAAAAATTAAACAATCAAAGCAGTAATAGAAATTACAATACTGATTATGAACATGAAGTCAGGGGACAGACAGCCCCCCAGGAAGCATAGAAAGGACACTCCCGCCTTGAGCAAAATTGCAAACCCTAAGGCAAAGGTACTACTCCATCTAAAAAATTAAAAATTCACTGAAATTAAAGTGGTTTTCCAGGATATTTTTTTTATTTTTTATAGGGCTCACAAATGTATTTATTAAACCTTTAATTTAGTGAATGGTCTATAAAATTAGGGGGTTCCTCTATTTGTTTTAAATGTTTTATAAATTTCTTTTCATTTTTTTATAATTTTTTGAGATGCACTAGTATGATTAGAGAAAGAGAGAGAGAGGAATAAAGGGCTTGAGGACTTGCGAAGAATGTAGAAGGCGTGGGTTAGAAAGGGTTTAACCTGCTAAGAAAAATTGAGTAAAGCCTGCAGATCCTACGGAGTCCCCGTGGGGTTTTTCACCCAAAGCTTTCACCTCCCAACCATTCCACCCTAGTAGGCCTGACATCCACGCAGACCCACTATCCAGGTGTTTCTACCTGCCTGATGCCCCGGGGGGGACAAAAATTCCAATTAACCCCCCTCCTGTATGCACTTTACACCTCCTTGAAGTGGTCAACCAACAAAAATCACACTAAGGGTGCATTCCCACAGCAAAGACCAAATACTGGTCGTATTTTCCAAACCCGGGATTTTTTTCTTTTTTTTTTGGGACGTAAGGGGGAAAGCTTTTTTTCGGGTTTTAAAACCCTCCCCCTTCGCTCCCCCTTTTATGTTTGCTCAAAACCCCCATGGAAAAAATGAACATTTTAAGTTTTTTGGAAAAGTGGGGGGTTCAAAAACTGTCCAGTGGAAAAACCGTGCCCGTGCGATCTACTGCACGGATTTTCTATTTAAATCAATGTAAAAGGTTGACAGTCACTTTTAAAATCCGAAAACCGTCTGTAAAAGCAACTGAAAACTCTTTTAGTGGGGAAGGTAATGAGAGGTTTTAAAATTTGAAAGTGAAATTTTTTTTACAGTGGGTGAAATAAGGTGTAAAAATGTCACCAATTTTCAAGTAAAATTATGTTTAAAAAATGTTCCCTCCACCGTCACTGCTTTGGGTTTGTGGGGATGGCTTTCCTTTGCCTCCCAAAAATGGGTATATTATGACATCAAAGAGTTAAATTTTTGGGTTTTTCTGACCGATTATTTCCCCGTTTTCACAGCTTTTCTAAATTTTTGTTTGGGAAACCTTTTTAATGCCCTGAAAAGCTTTTTGTTCAGCAGTGGATCTTGCGTGAAAAGGGCATACAGGCATGGAGGTTGTGCTTACTTAAAGATTTCTTTGAAGCAATTGTACTTGCTGATTCCAGGTCTTTCTGTAGCTCTTCACAGGTGTCCTTGGATCTTGGCCAACTCTTCTCATAATTCTTTTCCCTCCTCTGCTTGAAATCTTGTGGGAAACATGGATCATGGACAGTTTATGGTGAAATTATGTTCTTTCCACTTCTGGATTATAGCTCCAACAGTGCTCACTTGAACCTTCAGTAGTTTAGAAATTACTCTTTAACCAATGCCATCAGTATGTTTTGCAATGATAAGGTTGCAAAGGTCTTGAGATAGCTCACTGGTTTTACCCATCATCAGTTGTTTCTTGTGTGGCACCTAGGAAATGAAACACCTATTTATAGGCCAACAGTTGAACCAGCTGATATTATTTTTCACTAAGTGGTAGGATTGCTTTCTAATTACTGATAAATGTCAGCAGATGGCTTTCCATGTTTTTTGTACCTCTCTTTCTTCATTTGTTCATTAATTTTTCTCTGTGTCATTTTTCATTATTATACATAACTTGATTTATGGATATCTATGGTTTAATTTCTTTGCCCGTGTGGATTAGATGGGTTGTTACCTTCCCCTGTTGAGAATTTCATGTCAATAGCACCTTTTGGGTTTTTGGTGTGTTTTTTTAGCAGAAATGCACAGTATTAAACTGCCTTTATTGCACTGCATTTCTGCAAAAAAAAAGTACTAAAAACACACTGTGTGAAAACACCCTAAAAATATATTTAGATTTTTATATATTAGAAATTTGGTTACATGCTTAATACTTATTTCACTTGCAGTATATATCCCTGTTCTTCAAGGGTGCTTTCACATGGAGCAGTTTGTGGTGCATTTTTTATGCTGTTTTTGCAGAAATGCACACCATTAATTGCTGTGTATTTTTTCTTAAAAAACGTTCTGTGTGAAAGCACTCTAAATAAAACGGGTCGCTTCCTTACACCTGATTGTCACCCCATTGATTGAAAACACCTAATTGTAATTTCACATTCAAATTATCTGCTAATCCTAAGAGTGCTTTCACACAGTGTGTTTTTGGTGTGTTTTTTTTTTTTTTTTTGCAGAAATGCAAAGCATTAAACTGCACAGCATTAAACAGATAATCCATGGCACACCAATGTAATACATATAAAAAGTATATTTACTATAGTAACAAGCAGAAGGATTTTGCCAAAGATTAGATCACATGAATAGTACGTGAGAAAAAACAGAGACGATTATATTAAATCGTCGAAATTACTACATAAGTGTAGAACAGGTTACAAATGTCATAGATATAAGGTTTAGGATGTCAAAAATCAACGTTTTGGCAAAGAGCCTTTATCAAGTGACATCTATTATCAATGGGAAACTAGGTGTAAAGGAAATATATCCAGCTCTGTATAGTGCCATATGGTCAACAGGTGAGGTCACCAGGAAGACAGCCACAAGGCAAGGGCAGTAGGATATGTACCCAGGGCCGTTTCTTCCATTGGGGAGCTTAGGTGGTTTCCCAGGGCCCCCATGAGCACAGGGGATCGTCTCAGGCAGCCGCCTACCCTGCCCAGTGGCATAACTCAGCTCCTTCGGCAGGTTTGGGTGGCATGTTTATGTGTAAGCCCGGACCCGCCGCATCATTAAGCGGCGCAGTAGGTGTGAATCCGCCTCCTGCGCCACTGTAACTCCTAAGGCTTCCAACCTAGGAGATGCCAGGAGCAACGTCCCGGCGTAAGCGCTGTGATGACGTAATGCCGCTACGCTGGAAACTAGGTTGGTGGGGGAGCCTGCTCCTTAGCAGGGACTGCGGAGAGGTGAGTAGCGTTTTTTATTTATTTTCTAAATCAGAGGGACCTACAGGGGGCTGTTTATACAGGGGAAACTTACGGAATGGAGGGCGCCCATAGCAGAGGTAGGAATTGGTAGAAAAGTGTTGATAAAGTGAGAATTCTAAGATGTTTGTACGTTAAATTCTGCAGGGACGAGTTATGGCCAGGAGAGGTCATCATGGTGGTCTCGACCGGATGGAAAAGAAAAGGGAAAAAGAACGGCTCAGATAAGATATCTCCTAAGTCCCTGGATGTCATGGGTTACTTCTCTTCTGTTTTAGATCAGTTCTGTAGTCACTGTAATGTGATGGTGACATGAGCTGGTGTGTGATCACTCTGTGGTCTCTAAATGTGGGTTTATTCCTGTGAGTGGTTAGGAGGCCCAGCGCACAGCTCTGCCCATGGACCCTGTATGTATGTGGTGGTAGTGGGGTACAGAAGAGTCCAGGGGGAGGTCCCGTGAAGGAGCAGAAAGCAGAATTAAAAGCAGAGAAAATACTGATATTACTTCTTCAGAGACAGTAGAAGACCTTCTTACCCCGCCCACATAAAGCGATTGATAGCCCTCCCTGCATAGTGTGTACAGAGCAAACTGTTAATCACTATATATGGCCAGGGGTCAGAAGTACTTTTAGGGTATATTCACTCGGAGTATTTGCGGCATGTATTTTGGTGCCTAATTGCGTTTAAATGTGTCCAGAATATGTCCCGCAAATAGGTCAAAGAATGTAAAAGTAAAATCAACATCATCGTTTAGACAGGCCACTTCTTTCAGACGCATTATGCGCCGCCCAACACAACTGTCTGCGAGGCAGAAGAGTGCATGGCATATGCACGCACCCCGATTTTTTCTCTGCTTTTTACTGAGAAATTCAGCATCAAATCATATAAATCTATATATCACAGAGCTCATCTTCTCTCCTCTATCATATAACCCTATATATCACAGAGCTCAGCTCCTCTCCTCTATCATATAATCCTATATATCACAGAGCTCATCTTCTCTCCTCTACCATATAACCCTATATATCACAGAGATCAGCTCCTTTCCTCTATCATATAATCCTATATATCACAGAGCTCAGATTCTCTCCTCTATATTATAACCCTATATATCTCAGAGCTCAGCTCCTCTCCTCTATCATCTAATCCTATATGTCACAGAGCTCAGCTTCTCTCCTCTATCATATAACCCTATATATCACAGAGCTCAGCTTCTCTTCTCTATCATATAACCCTATATATCACAGAGCTCATCTTCTCTCCTATGTTATATAACCCTATTTAACACAGAGCTCAGCGTCTCTCCTTATCATATAACCCTTTTTATCACAGAGCTCAGCTTCTCTCCCTCTATCTTATAAATCCTATATATCACAGAGCTCAGCTTCTTTTCCCCTCTATAAATTATAACCCTAATATCACAGAGCTCAGCTTCTCTCCTCTATCATTAAATCTATATATCACAGAGCTCAGCCTCTCTCCTCTATCATATAACCCTTATATATCCAGAGCTCAGCTTCTATCCTCTATCATATAACCCTATATATCACAGAGCTCAGTTTCTCTCCCTCTATCATAAAAATCTATATATCACAGAGCTCGCTTCTCCCCTCTTTCATATATACCCTTTTATGCCACAGAGCCCCAGCTTCTCTCCTCTATCATATAACCCTATATATCACAGAGCTCAGCTTCTTCCTCTATCATATAAATCTATTACCCACAGAGCTCGGGCCTCTCTCCCTCTATCATATAACCCTATATATCACAGAGCTCGGGCCTCTCCCCTCTATCATAAAAACCCTATATAACACAGACCACGCTTCTCTCCCTTATCATATAACCCTTTTATAACACAGAGCTAGCTTCTCTCCTCTACCATATAACTCAAATAATCACAGAGCTCAGCTTCTCTCCCTATCATATAACCCTATATATCACAGAGCTCAGCTCCTCTCCCTCTTTTAATTAACCCTTATATAAATCACAGAGCTCAGCTTCTCTCCCCTAATCATATAAACCTGATATATCACAGAGCTCAGCTTCTCTCCTTATCATTTAACCCTATATATCACAGGCTCAGCTTTCTTCCTCTATCATATAACCCTATATTATCACAGAGCTCAGCTTCTCCCCTTTTTAAATATAACCCTATATAATCACAGAGCTCAGCTTCTCTCCTCTATCATATAACCCTAATATCCCCAGAGCTAACTTCTCCCCTCTTTCATATAACCCTTTTATATCACGAGCTCAGCTTCTCTACTTTTATCGTATAAACCTATATAACACAGAACACAGATTTTCTCCCTCTATCATATAACCCTATATATCACAGAGCTCAGCTTCTCTCCTCTTGCATATAACACTATATATCACAGAGCTCAGCTTCTCTCCCCTCTATCATATAACCCTTTATAAAATTACGAGCTCAGCTTCTCTACCTGTATCATATAACCCTATATATCACAAAGCTCAGCTCCTCTCCCTCTATCATATAACCTGATATATCACAGAGCTCAGCTCCTCTCCTCTATCATATAACTCTATATATCACTGAGCTCAACTCTTCTCCTCTATCATATAACCCTATATATCACAGAGCTCAGCTCCTCTCCTCTATCATATAACCTATATTTTCACAGAGCTCAGCTTCTCTCCCTCTATCATATAACCCTACATATCACAGAGCTCAGCTTCTCTTCCTCTATCATATAACCCTATATATCACAGAGCACTTCTCTCCCTCTGTTATTTTCTGCTCTTAGATAGGGCAGCATAAACCACCTGACAGTTTCCCTTTGAATATATCTAAATAAAATATATAACATTTTTTAGTCACTATAACTAACCCAAGAATAGGCAATTGAGATTACTAGAAGGATTAGTAGTCTATGACCAGTAAAGTAAGCATAGTTCTACAATGTACTTACTGAAATGTTGCATTATCATTATTCTATTTGTTTCTCTAAGAAAGCGCTGTAGTTTTATGTACAGTGCCCTGCTGTATGGAGCAATGTGACCAATGCTGGGGCTGCAGTGCTATAGGCACAGTACTGTGGGTCTTTGAAATAGAAGATCAGCAGGATACTGGCACCCCCACATGTACCAAGAACAAATGACACAGCTCTGGTTTAGCATTGTAGCTCTTTCAAAATGTTTTCTTGCACAAAGACAAAGCAGATCACCTGCTGTACAGAGCCACAGTGACCCACACAATAGTAACTACAGACACACTCAATAGTGTCCCAGAATAAGAAAACTCTGCGAGGGGCTGCTGATAAGTCTTTGGCTTTGTGTTCTTTTTTTTGTTTCTATGATAACAAATTTTACATCACATGAAAGCCTTATGGGCGACATGTATGAACGGGCTTTTTGCCTGTTTTCAGGCGTATACTGCGCCTCACTGTGCATACTCCGCTGTCGGACGCTCAAAAGCGATGTTAGGCGCAAGCTTTGACACTTTGTAATGCACCTAACATGAAGGGGCATGCTGTAGGCGTTCTAGGGCGGGACGCACCAGATTCGGGTGCTCCAACGCATGTATGAATGCCGGTCGGCAAAGTGAGGCGCATTACAGCTCCGACAGGCAGACCTAGTTCAATGTGGTCTACCTGAGCCGGAGGAGGTGCAGTGAAGCTAGAACTTATTGTAATGGGGCCAAATGTGCTCTAGGTCTACTGTTACAACAGTATACGAATAAAAATGAGTTGTCTATAAAATTAAATAATTAATAAAGATAAATATCAAAGTTGTATGAAAATGAATTCAATGTATTGAAAAAGTTGATCATTTAAAATTAAAGGAAATATATATATAAGATATCAAAAGAAAGAAATATCAGCTATAAAAGGTCTTAAAAATACGGAGAAAATTAAACAAATTTTACATTAAATAAGCCAATGATGATGTTGTACTGATGTTAATTTTAGTCCTTTTTAAAACAAAAATTTAAGATGTATTTTTGCTTCTTTCACCTTTTATTCTATTTAGTATTTACAGCAAGAGCCAGCACAGCACAGGTCTTCCTGGGACCTGTGGTCCTCCAAGCAGGATTTCTATGTTCTCAGGGCTTAATTCGGGTCCGAAAATACATCACCAAATCAGCCTAAAATAATGAACAATTAGCTTAGAATTGATACCAATGGAAAATACGGATGTATTTGCGGGCGTATTTACGGACGTATTTACGCCCGCAAATACATCCGTATTTTCCATTGGTATCAATTCTAAGCTAATTGTTCATTATTTTAGGCTGATTTGGTGATGTATTTGCGGACGTAAATACGTCCCTAAAACGACCCGAAATAAGCCATGGGAACATAGAAATCCTGCTTGGAGGACCACAGACCTGTGCTGTGCTGGCTCTTGCTGTATATACTAAATAGAATAAAAAGTGAAAGAAGCAAAAATACATTTTTGCTCTTCACTAACATGCTTAATAATTTTTCGCTGATTTCCAGCCTGTCTCTAAACTTAATACATGTTAGGCACATTTCTTATGCGCCTAAGTTCCGCAATGCGCATCACACACAGGCGAGACGCAGGGAACTTTACTCCGCATTTATGAGCGCACTTCGGATGCCGACATAAAAAAAATGTGAAAACGGCGCCTCGACGCGCTGATCTTCATACATGTCACCCTATGTGTCTAATATATGTTTTCAAAATTTTGTATTTGTAGCTTATGGCAACAGTGATCTAGGCACGCGGGAAAAAACAAAATGGCAGAGTCTAAGGCGATATTCACAGCAAATAAGAGCAGAGGAGTGACAAAATCCTTGTTTCTGCAAGGAAAATCCACAAAGGATATTCATGGTGATATGTTGCAGACATTGGGGGAGCAATTCCCATCATATTCTACAGTTAAGAACTGGGTTGCGAAATTTAAAATGGGCCAATTCAGCACCAATGATGAGGAACGTCCTAGACGACCGAGAGTGGTTGTTGTTCCAGGGATTGTCGATGCTGTGCACAACCTCATACTGGAGAATCGGCGAATTTCAGCTAAAGGAATAGCGGACATCATGGGGATTTCTTTTGAACGTGTTTGTGTCATTATCCATGAACATTTGAACATGAAGAAGCTATCTGCAAAGTGAGTCCCCAAATGTTTGACAACAGATCAGAAAAGCTGCGAGTGAAAACTTCCCGGTCCATTTGTCAGCGTTTCTGGACTGATAACAACTTCCTAGATCGACTGGTCACTATGGATGAGACCTGGATTTTTTTTTATATGACCCTGAAACCAAGAAGCAGTCAAAAGAGTGGAGGCACAGTGGTTCTCCTCGTCCAAAGAAGCTCAGGGTGCAAAAATCAACCACTAAGGTGATGGCGTCTGTGTTCTGTGATTAGGAGGGCGTGCCGCTAGTGGACTACCTTCAAAATGGCTCTACCATCAATGCAAGATATTACATTGAACTTTTGGACCAATTGAAGGCAGCTCTGAAGGTCAAAAGGCGCGGCAAGCTGTCCAAAGGAACCTTTTTCCTGCAAGACAACGCCTCCGCTCACATTGCACAAGCGACCACGGCAAAACTTGTGGAGCTAGGCTTCCAGCTGGTTGATCACCCACCTTATTCACCAGATCTAGCTCCTACCGACTATTATCTGTTTCCAAACCTGAAGAAACACCTGAAGGGTACCAAATTTCACACCATTTCTGATGCCATGGCTGCTACGGATGACTGGTTTGAGGCACAACTGAAATCCTTCTTTTGCAAGGCTTACAGAACTTACCGATGTAAGAAGTGTGTTAACATCAGTGGAGAGGATGTGGAATAAATGTAAAGTTTCATCTTCCTATCTTGTTTCTTTCTGGGTAAAGTCAACGACTTATCAGCAGCCCCTCTTACATGTTTATGTCTAGCATTCCTGTTTTAGGTTAAGAATGTTGTGCTGATTGATTTAATAATACACATATGCACACTCGGTTTTCCAATTTAATAAATTATATATCCCTGATTGTTTGTAGCCACCACTATCCATTGCTTCGGATGGTTTTATAGAACTAGTATTGTAATAAAATATGCACTGTAAACCAATATGCAGTGAGTTCCCTCTAGTGGTTATTGTATGTAGTTGCTAGGACACTGTGTTGGCATGCATAGGGTGGAATTCTGTGCCTGCCTTCTCCCTTTATAGATCCCATATACATAATACTTGCCAACTATCCTGTTTTTTTTCTTTGGAGGCCTCCAGGATTCCTTGGACGAGTTGCCACCAAAACCTTCCTCAGCCCTGGTCTTGGATGGTGTCTAATTAGGGTGTGGGGGATGTATTTCTCATTGTGATGTATCTTATCTTACATTTCCTTTTGGTTTAAGACATCATGAGTAGTCCAAGATGACCCACTTTGAAAAAAAACCCTGCAGAGTAATGTAGAATATATAAAAATTTTTAGTAAGTCTTCTTGCACCATTCAACTCAATATCTTAAGTCACTATAATATGTTTATCTACGCACACTTGGGGTTCAGCAGAGGCACATTGCAGATAAAGTCAGGGTTTATAGGCCTATAAGGGTATGTCCATATAGAGTTTCTTAGCTAGGTTCATGTAGAGTGGCTGCATCGTTGTCATGAAGTGAAGATATGGTAGATGGCAGTAGAAGAGAGTTCTAAAGAGTGTAAGTATCAAGACTTTGAAGGTTGCTATGAGACTGTACTCTTTTGTGGACTGGAGAGACAAGTGAAGAGAAAAGATAAAAGAGCCTAAGTAGTCATATATGAGAAGAGAAGAGTTTGAGAACCGAAGTAGGGAGCAGAGGTAAGCAAAAATAAGGTCCAGTGTGTGTTCATCTGTGTTAGTGGCTGCAGATGACCACTACACGAGGCCAAATAGGAAGAAAGGGATAAATAAGAGTTTGGTGGCAGCTGAGTAGCGTGGTGTCAATAGGGATGTTGAAACGTTCCCACAATGATTGTGAACAAAAATAGAATATAGTCGCAGTGTTCCAGAATTCCTAAAAATAAGAGAACTGTTTATTACTCAATGTGTCTGAAAAACTGTAGCCCCGTTTCAGCTCCTTCATGGAGCCTTTATCATGGAATAATTCTAGAGTGCTCAACTTTCTTTTATTTTCTACATTTGGACAAGAGATCAAGGTCTGTGCTACTGACGCTCTTATTTACATAAACTCTAAGGTGCTGCCTTTTTCCCTTTTAAAGTCCATGATGATAGTGGGGATGACAGTTGTTAGGAAGTGCAGGAGCCAGGTAATGAAGTGGTTGAAAAAGCCAGTGGTAGATGATGCAACTTGGGAGTTTGGAGGGAGAGCAGATGTGGAGACAGTGCAATTAAAAAGAAGGGAGTACAAGGGAAGATAGAGATAGAATTGGAACAAATGAACAGAAATCCTATAAAAGATTGGCTGATACTTTTACCATGTTTGTTGCTGGGGCTGGTAGTGAGTAAACTGAGGACCACCATAATAGAGTGCAACAGGTGAGACCATCTCAGAAAGAACCAGGAAGGATAACTTATGTGAAATGTATAGGCCATCAATGTAGGAAAGTTTGTTGCAGACAGAATGTGTATTCCAAATTCCGTAAAAAATCAAAAAAATGTCCATGTTTTAAATTTGCACAGCAGCGCCATTTTCTGCGACCAATAACTTTTTTGTACTACCACATATGACCTGAGCGAGGGTGCATTTTTTGAGAGCTGAAGTATATGTTTTATTAGTACCATTTGTAGACGGGGCAACTTTGTTGATCACTTTCATTCCAACTTTTATAGGACAAGAAATGATAAAAAAGACCACAATTTTAGCGTTTGGAATTTTTTTTTTTTTAGATCAGAAAGCTTCAAAGAGAGGAACTGGAGTGACAGGGGTCAAGGGAATAGTTGTAACGATCCATGAAGGTGGATCCACTGGACCGCCGCAAGTGGTGGTACAGACCACACCAGGGAGCGGAATCTAAGTGGGTCCCCTTTTTTACCCGAGCCCGCTGGGAAAGGCGGGGGTGGACTTGCCGTGGCGGGATTCCAACAGGTCACTAACCCTGATGTGGCTGGCTTGCGGAGGCAGCCAAGGTGCAATGCAGTACAGAATCAGTAGACGAGCTCGAAGTCGGAGTCAGGCCAGAAAGTCGGGGCAGGCAGCGAAGGTTCAAGGTCAATGGACAGCAGCAGGACTTCCGGTTTTGGCGCCACCCTGATAGGAGCTTAGTTCGGGAGCTCCTGGACTTTTGGGCGTCATTGCCAGCAAACCCCGTCAATTTGGTGGGCCCGCTGCAGCCCACAGAGAGGGGACAGTGTCTGGTGACTGACCAGAGGGTCCCGGAACAGCCGCGAGCCATCACAGGAGCCGGGACAGCGGAGAAATTAAAAGCCCGCGAACTCCGCATCCACGGGCGCATTGCCGGTGAGCCGCTGCAGTCGGAAGGAGGCATCAGGAGCGCCCTAGCTAATTTCCCGGCAATCCGGCCTGCCTGCAACCGCAGAGAGAAGACAGAAACCCGGGGACTTACGGAGGGTCCCGGAAACGGCCCCCCGCGTCTCCACAAGAGCCGGGGCAGCGAGGAACTGACCTGCCTGCGATCCCCGCATTCACGGGCGCATTGCCTGTGCGCCGCTGTGGTCGGAAGGGAGCATCAGGAGCGCCGCACAGCACAGCTAACCGGCTCGCCCTGGTTCAAGCGCACTCACAAACCCCCTGATATCTGGGCGGACAGCCGGACTCGATTGCCCTGCAAAGGTCCTCCTGGAAGGGACAGACCAGTGACTGACAGCCTAATAAGGTATGAAAGGGGTGTGCCAGATCTGAGGTCTTATCAGCTCTATTAACCCTGAGGGGATCCCTAGACACCTTCTTCCTTGGTCCCCACTCAGGGGTCACATACCTTTAGAGACTTGCTCAGTGTTGTGGGGGACATCCAAACATCTCTGGTTCCCCCCCTCCCCCACATACCCCTCGTCCCAGCCATACTCAACTTCCCCTTAACCAACCCCCCCCCATCATTCTCTCCCCAGTCCCCCCCCAAACCCACTCCCTAATTTTTCTTACCGTTACACCCAAAGAATCCCACCCAAGCCCCCAGGCCCCTCCCCCAAACTGCCGCGCATGGGTGAAAACCATTAGTTTTATCCAACACCCTGGGGGCACCACCCCACATGTCCCCGTCCAACCCCGCGGTAGTTGCGGGTGGGGCTGGGGTGCCAGGGGGGAGGGGATGTAGGGACCAGCTCCCAGCCTCGCCTGAGCCATCCCCATTTGGTGCCGCAAAGCAAAACCTAGCAACCAGCATTGCTCTTGCCCGGAAAAAAGAAAAAGGGATTTGCTTGAGCCCTTCAGCAGCCGCTACCGCCCTGTCTGCTGGATCCATACGACCCTCATCCCTGTTGTGTATCAAATCACAGATAGATCTTCAAGACTCATTTAGCGTCGATAGTAAGAGGTAGTAAACAGATTTCAGTGGTTCTCCAGCTTCCTGACACGCCTCTGTAGCGCGCATTGTAGCAAGTGAAGAAGCAGGATGTCATAATCCATTCTGAGCGTCTTTGTTGATCAGGACCTACAGCTCCAAGACCTCACCAGTGACATGGATAAAGTTTGTTCCGATCTTTCTGACCTAGCTCAGGAAAACAGGCAACTAAAAGATAAGTTGGAGGATCTGGAAAACAGGTCAAGAAGGAACAACTTACCGAATCATAGGGTTTCAGGGCGAATTACGAGCTAAGTGTGTGTTTAAAAATTTGTGCGTAAGAGATATGCCAGAAGCGTTGGGTTTAGGGGCCCATTGTATAAGTTGGAGTCGTGCGCATCGGATTGGCCCTGATCTGAGAAGTGGTGCTAATACCCACCAGCGTGCCCGTGCGTTTCTTACACGACCCTCAGCGCGCCCACGCCAGATTTTGCCCATAGTTCGGGACGTAACGGACAAGGTAGCTATTTTGTGTGCCTTTCGTAGGCTCCCAATCCAACCTTATTGTCAGGGGTAGGAAGATACCTGTCTTGAGGACTCTCAGCAGGAGGTAGTCCGCAAGCGCAGGGCATTCTCATTCCATCTGTTAGGCTCTGTTTCGCAAGCAAGTATAATTCGCCCTTCTCTACCGGCGATCTTAAAAGTATTTCATAGGAAACGGAACATTTGACTCATGCCATCTCTCCGGAAGAGAACTAAGCTTAGATGACAAGGACAGCAGGAGGCGTTCCAGATCATCTTCTCCTTCTATTCCTCATCATCCTTCCCCGTCACAACGACCCTCCATCACCATCAGAGATAATCCGAATTTCGCAGAGGATGACCCGGGGCCTTCACATTCTTTCCGTACCGCGAGTCCCAAGGAGCAGAGAAAACGCCAGGCCTCCAAAATGATGAGTGTGGCTGAGCATAACATCTTATTGCCTCCACTAGAGGACTGCTGCACTCAGAACTCTCGCTGCCTTGACATTAATTGCTGAATCCCCTATGTATAGGGAGTGTTAAGGCACAACAGCTGGAATCCAACACTGTTGAGACTTCACATTCTTAACACCCAAGTTTCCATGTGCTCTCGTTTCTGCTCACTTCACCATTCACGGGAACCGTGATGTGCCCAGCCTAGTCCTGTTTTATTGACCATTCGTTGGGCCATCGCCAATTAGGCCCCACTAGTCCAGGACTACCCCAACTCTGTTAATGTGTTTTTTGGTTTACCGATTATACCCTAGTTGTTGGTGGAAAAAAGTGAGGTCACTTTGTACATTTCCCGAGGAAGAAATTGTTGTGTTTTGAGTTATTTTCCTTCCTTGGAGTGCTGGGCCTGATCTAGCCCTTTGTCCTACGGTGTTTCTGTGGGTGTTTTGTGTGTGTACCTCCCCCTCCCTTTTTTTTTTCTCTTTCCTCCCACTTCCCGCCTCGCCGAGATTTTTCTCTTGAGCCGGGAGCATGAAGATTGTCTCCTGGAACGTCAAGGGGCTACGCTCCCCCACTTAACAAAGGTAAGGATGGTCTTGAAACCATCAAGCGTTTTTAAAATCGACATAGCTGTCCTCAGGAGACACATTTAACCAGAGCAAGACTTCGAGACGATGAATCGGCTTTGGTGAGCAGGTGCTTGGATCACCGGCGATAGACAACAAAGCAGAGTGATAAAACGTATCTGGTAAAATGTCAGAGCCAGATTCTTAATCACAGACATGACAGTGAGGGTAGGTGGAGCAACACAACACTGTGATCTTGAAGGGGAATCTTGGTCACTTTGATAACATTTATGGTCCAACACAAGAGGTTCTATCTTCTGTCAAGGGTTCTAGAATCAATCATTTTGAGCGGGAACCACGAAAACAAAATTGGGTGGCGACTTAATTCTTCATGCTTTTAGGAAGATAGGAGGCGGAAATCAAATTCGAGACACGCCACCAGCTCAGCATTTCACTATTTGGCTGCTTTGACAGAACTAGATGTTTGCAATGGCTTGGCGTATCCGTTACCCCGAGGACGAGGTTCTCCCTTTTCTTCTCTATCCCCACAATACCTGGACCACAGATTGACTACCTAACTTGTACTCAAGGGGCTTCTGTCAAGAGTGCGAGAGGCAAGATTGGGGACTTGAGTCATCTCGTTCTTTCCCCTATTCAGAATTCCTCTCTGTTGCTGACGCTTCCAGCGAGGCACGGGTTATCTATTGGCGGTTTCCTCATTCTAGGAAAGGGATGGGAATTCTATTGGACCTTGCAGGGCTGGTGGATGGGAATATCTTTAACATTATGCAATTCACCAAGAGGTCCCTCAGCTTTAATGGGACACAGCCAAAGCGGTTATCAGAGGGTGGCTGATCGGAATATGTCCTCTAGGCTTATGAAACAACTAACAGAGAAATTTAATCACTTTGGCAACGACTGCGCGAGCCTCGACGCGTGTTTGGCTTCTCCTAGCAGTCAACAGAACTATTGTGGCATATACCAAACGGAAGACGAGCACTGGATGGCAAAAAAGGGAAATTTTCTCAAAATCTAAAAGGGAGGCTAAACGATTTCGCTTTGGAAGGAAACTGGAGATTGGTGGCAAATTTGCCAAGGGACACCACCCCCTCCTTCGCTCCCTTCACTGCGAGATCTGGAAGGGCTTGGGTCTCGGAAGCGGAGTTATGGTGACGGAAATTCTCCGTCACTTTTATCAGGCGCTGTATAACGACGAACATTTGGACAGCAAGGCCTTGCGTGAGTGGCTGTCTTAACATCAGGCTCTGGCTCGCAGCGGAAGAGGTTTCATACTGTGGCCCCAATCTCTGAGCTTGAATAGCATCAGCATTGGAAGCTGATTGCCGATAAAAGCCCCAGGCCGGATGGGTTCACGGGAGAGGTCGTTAGGCTCTGAAATCCCAAGTCCCGCCCACCCTTCTATCTTGTTCGATTCCTATTGTCGGGCTCACCTATCCCTGCCGCAATGAATACGCTACATCAAAAAATATTATCCCAAATCGGGAAAAAGACACGACTTTAGCCTCTTCTTATCGTCGATTTCCCTAATTAAACTAGGTCTTAAATGGCTTCCAAAGTCTTGCAGACCGCCTAGCCACATTCATACCAAACTAATTGGCCCTCACCAAGTAGGCTTGTCAAGGGAGGTCGGCGATATACTAATACATGCAGAAATGGCCTTTATGGTATTGGAAGAAGGTTAAAAATCCCCTATACACCCCCTTACTCGCCTTGGTCACAGTTGGACACTGAAATGGCATTTGACTCGTTGACTGGGGGTGGATGGACCTTGTGTTTGGAACAAAAATGGACTTACAGGGCCATTTCGTAGATTCTTACGTACTCTGTATAGCAATTCCAGGTGCCCAAATGAAGCCTCCAGGTTTTTTGGCGACACCTTTCTCCTGCCAACTCGGCACGAGGCAGAGGTCTGCCCCCTTGCTCACTACCTTTTTATGTGGCAATTGATCCCTTCGCTAGGTTTATTACCACTTACCTTTTTTGAGGGAAGTTCTGTCATATTATCGTGCAGTTATATTGGCTTGTGCGGATGGACATATTGGTTTTCTTTCTAATGATCCAGAGAGGGACCTCCGTCACTTTATTTAGCCACAGGTTCCTGACGTTCGCGGGGTTTAAAATTAACGAATCAAAGACGGTGCTTATGCGACTCATACCCCTATAACCCAGTCAAACTCGCTAGACCATCTGGGACCCAATAAACATTACCAATAAATCAAGTTAAATACCTCGGACTTTTCATAGGAAGTCTCCGGAAACAATTGTACTCCTAAACTACCCCCCTCTAATATTGAAAAGTATTAGAGAACTGGACATGGTATTGGTCAAAAATTACCACTTTCTCTCCTAGCCCTGTTGCCATCTCATCCGTATGTTGTGTTTCCCGAATCTTTGTACCCCCTTAAAACCTTCCCCTTTTTATTATGCATGCGGATGTTAGATAATCATAGCGGGAGTTTTCAGGATTCATATGGGCGGGATGAAACAAGAATTTGCACCTATTCATTAGCTTTTGCTTCGAGGATAATTAGGGGGATAACATCCTGATGTGGCGTTTTTATATATAGGTGCAACTCAGACATTTTCTTGATTGGGTTAAAATATACCTCTTATTATTCAACACAGAACTTGGAATCGTCGCTCGCCTCACGCTCTTGGGACCACTCAGGCCCTTCTGCACACAAATTTGCCAGTATCCCTCCCACACTAGATCACTGCCGGCGTAAGGCGTGCTCAATCGCTACCTGGAAGATCAGGCCATAAAAATATTTAAAATCCTGCCCATCTCAGCAATATACATGCCGCTTTATCGGCCACCCAGAGATTGCTCAGAGTGAGTGGGGACCCTCCACATCCGCCAATTTGGAAAGCGAAAGGTATATCGCGGTGGGTCACTTGGTTCAATATCAAAAATGGAACATACTAATCATTGCTGAACGCCATAAATTTAGTCCATCTCCACGCAAATCCTCATTTCCTTACGTTTGCTCGGGTCACAGCTTTTTAAAGTCCAGGGTGGGGGTTTTTTTAAGGTCATAATCCTTACTAAGTATTCCCCTCGAACGACTCGACAAATTAGTGAGCCTCAGACCTGCCGACACTCATATCTATGCTGTATGCAAAAAAAATGAGGGAGTACATCTCCCTGTAAACAGTCTCTAAATTATGTCTAAATGAAGAGAATTTCCCAGGCCTGATATTACGCAGGTGGCCATTGAAGGCTGGAACAAAATCAACAAGCCGTATTCAGCCGAGAAATGGCGGGAAAACTTATCTTCCGTTTTAAGCATCGAGCAATTTATGGATTTAACATCCGCCCCATTATCATAGCTCCTAATCGTAAGCTTTCCTGACCTAAATGCCTACAACAAAGAAGAACCTGATCCATGGGATATGGTCATGCCCCCATTCACAGAGATCTCGGGGAAGAATGAGAGACACCTTAAAGGCTAGTGGGCCTTGGAAGTCTTTGTCTCCTACATTTGCCTGTTTTCATGATTTCACTGGCCTTAGCATTACCACTTAATAATGACATGTCTTCTTCTTGAGGCAAAACGCTGCATTCTAAAACAATTGGCCTGTAGGTCCTCAGTGCCAGGAATGGGAGAGGTTCTGCGACTGGTCAGAACGTATCTTAATCTTGAGAGGATTGAAGTGGAAGTGGCTAAATTAACTTTAACTGAAAAGTGTTTCACCACTTGAAAACCTTTATAGAAAAAACCTTCATGTCTTTGAAGACATTAGTCTCTGGTTTCCCCCTTTAGTTTTCCAGGTGGTACTTGAGGGCGTACTAGCGGGATCTTGGGATGTTACTGTCCCAGAGACGACACCGTGATTTCCATGTAATTCTAACCCTAACCTACATTTAAAGTCCCTGATTGAAATGCCTGTACTTCATGGGAGAGCGTTTCCGGTCAAATAAAAAGGATGCACGCCTCTAACCGGGCCTAGGTGAATTCCCCTACACCCCTTCTACTTTCCCCCCCACCCCTTATTTTTTTCCCCTTTCTTTTCTTTCTCCTTCGTTGTCTCATGTTGGTTCTGTCTGGGTATTGTCCTTAGATTTTAGTGATAAAAATGATGTTTATATTCTTCATATTTGTGTTTGTATACTTTTAAGTGTTTTAAATAGAAAATTAGTTTTCTTTTTGGGACTTCAAAGAGCCATTCGTCTCTTTGGGGTGAACGACCACTTTCCTGGCCTGGTGGATTTGGGAAATTCGCATTTAAAAAGCGTCGCTTTAGCCATGGACACCATGTCGTCTTTACTCTTTATCGCAAACAATGTACGTATTTTTGTAATCAATGTATTGTGAAGTCCACGAGAAACCGAATAAACACAAGTTAAAAAAAAAAAAAGGACAGCAGCAGACGGGACTGGTACACTGGTGCGACAAACCGGAGCAAATCAAGGCTTCCTCTCATAAGCAAAGGGCGCTATGGATTCGGCAGGGTGGTACAGGAAGCGAATCCCTTACCAGAGGTAACAGCCACAGGAGCAGGAGGTGACACCTTCCAGGAAAATCTGTTCAAAATAACAGGCTTGAGCAGGGATACGTAGAAGGAGTTCGGGATTCGCATCGAGGGGGGTAGCCGGAGTTTGTACGCCACCGAGTTGATTTTATTCAGGACCACAAAAGGGCCGAGGAACCGGGGACCCAGCTTATAACTGGGGATCTTCAAACAAACATATCTGAGGACAACCAAACTTTATCCCCGGGAGCAAACGATGGAGGAGGTCTTTGGTACCTATCCGCTTGCCGTTTTGTCTGGGCGGAGGCCTGTTGCAAGGCTTGCCGAGTATCGTTACAGATAGTCCTGAGGTCACGAACCAAAGATTCCACGGCGGGAACATCAGAAGCCACAGCTAGGGGAAGGGGTGGGCGGGGATGAAGACCATAAACTACAAAAAATGGAGAGGCCCCGTCAGAGTCCAGAGAGTTATAAGAAAACTCCGCCCAGGGTAACAAGCCAGACCAGTCGTCTTGCCAAGCCGACACAAAATGGCGCAAGTAGTTTTTCCAAGATCTGATTGACTCTTTCCACCTGTCCGTTCGTCTGTGGGTGGTAGGCAAAGGAAAAATCCAGATTTACTTTAAACTGGGAACAGAGAGAACGCCAGAATCTGGACACAAACTGCACCCCACGATCAGACACGATGTGCTGAGGAAGGCCATGCAAGCAAAAGATGTGCAAGAAGAAGAGAGTCACAAGATGAGGCACAGAAGGCAGCCCAGGCAGCGGTACAAAGTGCGCCATCTTAGAGAACCGATCCACAATGACCCAGATGACGGTATTACCGGCAGATGGTGGGAGACCCGTAATGAAGTCCATGGCAATATGGGACCACGGGTGGGAAGGAATGGGCAACGGCTGAAGCAACCCCACCAGCCTGAGGTAGGACGACTTGTTGTGGGCGCATGAGGAGCACGATTCAACAAAGTCCTTGTGGTCCTTGGTTAGGTCCGGCCACCAGTAGTTGCGGGCAATAAGCTGCACAGACTTCCGAATTCCCGGGTGACCGGCTGCACGAGAGTAATGAAACCCCCCTTCAGGATTTCTCCTCCCGGGGTGCGGACGCACGTAACTCTTGCCAGGAGGAACCTGTTGGGATCCACCCGGGGGTGCTGGATCAGACCCCTGGAGGAAGAGGGG
>JAODAL010061911.1:0-20046 GCA_025379985.1 Phyllomedusa bahiana | reverse complement strand
AAACACCCACGGGAGGGGAAAAAATCCCCCTGGATTTGAGGAGCTGAAAAACCGAAAGTACAATAAAACAGACAAATGATGAAGGATACACCCCCTTTTTAAAGAAAAAAAAACCCCACTGAAATACTTTGACAAAAGAAATAAATTTAAAATTTACAAAAAATAAAATTAAAAAAATTTAAAGAAAATGTGCTTTTTTTTTTGGGGTTTATCCAACAAATTTTTAATAAAATAAACTGAAAATGGACAGGACAAAAATTTTGATCCCCTTTTAACAAAAATATTGTGTTGCAAAAATTTTTGAGGCAATCACTGAAAAAAAAAAGATTTATGAAACCTCAAAAAAAAACCCTGCACCTGTCCACGGGTTATTTTTTCCCACCACTCTTTCCCTCCAGCTGCCCCAAAAGTTTTTTGGGCCCCACTTTTTCCTGTTCCAGTATTCAGAAGTATTTGCCCCCATTTCCAAAATGCCCCAGCTGTCCCAGGTTTTTGGCCTATTCCCCCAGGGCTCCAGCTGCCCAAACAAGTTTTTGGGCCCACTCCTCATGCCCCAAAGAGTCCACAGGTTTTTTGGGGCTCACTTTTTCATTCTCCAATGTCCACGGGAAAATTTGGCTCACTCCTCATTTTTCCAATGCCCCACAGGAAATTTGGGCCCACCCCTCTTTCCCTCCAAAAATTCCAAAAAGGGATTTTTCCCCCCACCCCCCATTCTCCAGATTTTCCCAAAGGGTATTTAGCCCACTCCCCCTGACCCCCAACTGTCCCATGGATTTTTTTGGCCCCACTCCTCATGCCCGCTGTCCACAGGTATTTTGCCCAATCCTCGGGGGCTTAGCGGGTCCCCCAGGTTTTTGCCCCCTCTTCGTGCTCCAGTGTCCCACAGGTATTTGGCCCATTCCCGTGCCCCAGTTTGCCCACAGGTATTTGGGCCCACCCCTTTAATGCCCCCAGCTTTCCCCCGGTTATTTGGGCCTATTTCTAAAAAGTTCCAGCTGTCCACGGGTTTTTGGCTCACTCCTCATGTTTTTCAGCAGTCCATGAATATTTTAACCCCCACTCCTCGGCTCCAGCTGCCCTAAAAGGAATTTTGGGTTCACTCCTTTTGTGTTTCCGGGCTGTCTACGGGTTTTATTCGGGGGCCAACCTTTTGAGTGGCCTAGTATTCAGGATAAAGGGTTTTTCAGCTCCTTCCACAGATGTTCAACCCCGGATTTAGATAAGGGCTCAAAGAAGTCTTTCAAAAATTGTCCAATGCTTTGTTATTTGGTGTTTTTTGTTTTTTTTGTCAGTTGTGTGTTTTGGGTCATAATCCTGTTGGAGGATCCATGACCTGTGAAAAAGCTTTCTGACACTAGGCAGCACATTTTGCTTCAGAATGCCTTGGTAGTCTTGAGATTTCATTATTCACTCCACAGATTTAAGACACCCAGTGCCAGATTCAGCAATGCAGCCCCCAAACATAATCTAGCCTTCTCCATGTTTCACAGTACATACAATGTTTCTTTCTTTATATGCTTTATTTTTTCCATTTGTGAACATAGAGCTGATGTGACTTGCCAAAAAGCTCCAAATCTGTCTCATCTGCAAAAGGGACATTCTCCTAGAAGCTTTGTGGCTTGTCAATATGCCTTTTGGCAAATTTCAGTCTCGCTTTTCTATTTGCTTTGGAAACAGTGGTTTCCTCCTCAGTTGTCTTCAATTAAAGGGGGTGTATTATTTCATTAAATGGCCTTCAGAATAAGGGGACAGTGAAAACAAGCAACTATGCAGTTGGATGTCATTAGCAAAGCTGTTTTGTTTTCACAGTATTCCTTATCTTCATTTTCTGTAAACAAACTTCTCCAGTGCCGTTCGGATAGTCGGATCCCACCTCCTTGCATTTCATTAGCTGAGGGCTCTAATAATTTACATTCTGATTGGGCCCCCGGACGGCTGTATTCACGGAGCTTGCATTCCTGCCTCTCACTCATAATTAGGGTCTGACAACAATTTCACTCTATACAGCTAGCTGCCTCCTCATTGACACTGCAGCTGTCTCTATAACAGAAAACAGCAGAATTGTGCCACGGTGCCTTAATTGATCCGCTTTTAAGGGCCGACAAAAAAATTTTACTCTATACAGCTAACTGTTTCCCCATTGAAAACGCAGCACTGCTACAATCAGAAAACAGCAAATTGAACGTCGGTGCCTTATGTAAAAATGAAGGGAGATCTGTGCTCTGGATGGATTCAACTGTACAAACCTCCAGCTGTAAAGAGATCAGTGCTGAGTTCAAAAAAAGACTGTTTAGACTGAATCCAGGCCTATGGTATGTAAACAGGTCTTACTAAATAAGACTGCATAGGGAGAGGACAGAGATATGTTGAGGGGGGGGGGACGACACACTGGAGCCAGCATGAACAGTGAAGGGGGGATAATGTCATCAGTTAAGAAACACCCAGCCAGGAGGGGAAGAATTGCCCCTGGATTTCAGGAAGTGATAGCATCAAGCTTCAAGAGAACAGCCCAACTGAAGAAGCGATACATCCCCTTTAAGTCAGTGGTAGATGAGGCAGTCTGATACTGATGTACCTTGACTTGGAGTTCACTGCACCTCTGCTAACTCTCTTGCACATGGGGCCCGCCTGTCTGTTCTATGTACTCCAAGATGGAGATGTTGAGCTATGCGGCTGCATGAGTAATGCTCATTAAATGGGAGATACCCTCCACTATGGACTATTGACGACAAAATGCAAGTAGCAAGTTTGTAATATTTTGAACGTTGTATTGCAAGATTTTTAATAAATGAAATCACATTACTGAGTAATATCTACCTGTTATCTATTTAAGTACGTGGCTATTTTTGGTAACATCATCTCCAAAATTGTAAAAATAATTGAATAAAAAGTTACATTCACCCTTAAGTAGAACCCATAAACTCTACAGCATGAACTCACGACAGAAAAAAAAACAAATAAATAAAAAAGTTGTAGCATACAGATCCTGACTATGTAAAACTATTTTTATTTTTAAATTAAGTTTTTCTTTTTTTCACTATTCCCTAGGTGCCCCTCAACCTGAACCTTTGTTACTCTGTCAGGTCTATTAGTCAATATTAAGCCTAGAATGGCCTTTCGTCTAGTTGGTTCCTGCACCATTTGGTAAAGGTAATTATCTTTAGTTATATCCTTTGTGAGAGCTACAGGTTTCAGTTTCACAATTTATGTCTGGGTAGTTAAAGTCGCCCATAATAACAACCTAAGATGCATGCAGATGCTTTGTGGAGTGCAAAAGACAATTTTGAATCTCCACATGCCGATATGGCGCTCTCCCTAAGGAGAGATCTTCCTTTTCTGAGCCACTCATTGCCTCCCACTCAGCCAAGCTAGCATCACTCTGCTCAGTACTGATGATGGCAAAACAGCCCCGAAAAACGGCATGTCTACAGATGGGTGATGCTGGCTTTGGCTAAATCTCCCTTTGCTTGTCCAAAGACCCAGTAGGTCACAAGCAAATTGAGGATATTTTCTTACATCCAATAAGGGCGCTTGAAGCTTCTCAGCTCCTTCCCACAATGCCCTTGAGATATGGCATATGCTTCAATGAGTGCAAAAAGGCAATTTAGAATCTCCAAATGCCTATAACGGCGCTCCTCCTAAGGAGAGATCTTCCCCTTTCTGAGCCACTCATTGCCCTCCCACTCAGCAAGCCATATCACTCTGCTCTGTACTGAGAGGGGGCAAACACCCCGAAACGGTTGTCTACAGATGGGTGATGTTGGCTTGGCTAAATATCCCTTTTGCTTTACCAAAGACCCCATTAGGTCCAAAGCAAATTGAGGATTTCTTGTACATTCAATAGAGGGCGCTTGACTTTTTCAATCTCCTTTCCCCCCTCAGATGACTTGCTGATATGGGCCGATGCTTCAACGGAGTGCAAAAGGCAATTTCGAATCTCGAAATGCCCTATATGCGCTCTCCCCTAAGGAGAGATCTTCCCTTTTCTGCAGCCAACTACATTGCCTCCCACTCAGCCAACCAGTATCAACTCTGCTCTGTACTGATGAGGGCAAACTCCCCGAAACGGCTGAGTCTTAGCAGATGGGTGATGCTGGCTTTGGCAAATAATCCCTTTGCTTTCCAAAGACCCAGTAGGTCCAAAAGGCGATATTGAGGATTTCCTTATATCCAATAGAGGGCGCTTGAGCTCTCAGCTCCTTTCCCATAATGGCCTTGTGGAATGCCAGATTCTGTTGTGAGTGTAACTAAGTGCAATTTTCAGAATCTCGACTTGCCCATCATGGTGCTCTCGCCAAAGGAGAGATCTTCCCTTTAATTGGCAAAATAGTGAGTTGTTATGACCAAAACAGTTTTAATGCAAAATGAGGCCCCTATATGTAATGTTTTGAAATTCTTAGTATTTTGCCAAAATAGGAAAATAAAAAAAAATTTTAATTTTTTTTCTTCGAAATATTGGTTTTAACTAAAACACTGACTCCTTTCTGCCTTCAATTTACCTTTAAAGGGTTTTATGCCCACAAGTGGAGTTCCTTACCTCTTATCTCTCAGGGGAGAATATAAACAAAGCGTTGCTGTCGATGAACGGGTGCAGGGCTGAGGGGAGGCGGCGTGAACACAGAGTAGCAAGGAGCAGGGAGCATCTCTAAAGTTTACTCAAATATAACATTAGCAACAGTGCGATTCCCAATACAGCAACAACCTCATACACTGCACTTTTTGTCCCAGCCCCTTGAAAGCTTATTACGTGTTCCCTGTCAACACGATAAGAATGCAAACACGCAAGCCACGCCCAGATCAGCTCCTCTGGTCAATGCTCCTAATGTACAAAACTGTCAGGAAACTAAGGGGGGACTGAGCAATGCAGTCAGCTCTCGACAGGCTTCCCTTTTTGTAATCAATCATATATTTTAGAAAAGTGATTAAATACCCATTTTTGAGGATCCCACGTCAACATTACATCGTGGCAAAACCCCTTTAAGGGGTTAAGAGATAAAACATCCGGTTTCAGATTATTTTCTCCAACTTTTTACTGTATCTAAAAACTTTGCTGTCAGACACCCGGGGAATCTGAACGATAACATCACGGGGTGACTTTATTCTGTGAAGCTTTACATTTATGAGCCAAATTTTAGGTTTTTTTGGTGTAGAAAAGGGGTGAGTTAATTTTTTATAGCGTAGTTTCGGGGACGCGGCGTCGGTCGAGGCTTCCGTGCTCCGTGCAAGCATGAAAGAAACAAATAAGAAAAAAAAAAAAAATCGGAGAAATTGACTTTGACGGAGAGAAAGAAAACTTCTGTGGGAACGAGTCTTTTGAGTCTTCTGCTTCTCGGAGATAGGAGCAGCCAAGTAAATGCATTTTTCCTCCTGACTGATCACAAAATAAAATGAAATAAATAAAGAACTAAAACGGAAGCGTGAAGATTCTATTAAAGAATAAAAGTGTTTGGGAAAAGGGAATGAAAAAAAAAAATGAAAAAAAAAAAAGAGAAAATAAAAAAAAATAAAAAAAATTCTCCGGGAGAAAATCCTTCAAGCAAATCCCCGGCTAATCCCTTCACTTGTGCAGGTGAGGAAGCTGCGACGTTTCATACGTGGCTGACACCTGCTCGTACTAAATTTGAGAAAGCCCCTGCTGTCATAATGCGGTTATCTGGTCCGCTGTGTAAAGTATTCCAGCTGTAAATGAAATTATTTTCCATGTAGTTGAGCAGCTAAAGAAACCAAATGAGTTTTATACAGAAAAAAATTTGCATGTGTATTATGGACGGGGAACGCGCCGCTGAAAGCCTCCCGAAAACTCACAAAGAGAGGACTAGACCAGACGAGGAGCACTCTGACAGACGGGCTCGAGGGGCTCAATGTGCTCTTGTTCTAGCTGTAATTGGAGGCATTGAAAACGGAACAAATATCTGACACGGCTCAATGTGATAAGCGGAATTTTGCAAAAAGTTTCTGAAGCCGGTGGATGAATATTCATTTTTAGGACGCTTTTATGTTTTTCAGATTCTATTACAGGAGTTGTATCACCATGCTGTTTCACAGAGCCATAGCGGGACTTCATAGACTCACACTTCCTGCTTAGGCTGTGGGTAGGTCTATAGCAGCTCTGCTCTTCCTGTTGCAGTGACATGAAAGCTTCTCATTTAGATAGTTAAAATTGCTGTGTGGAGCTTTAAAACTAAATAATAAACATTTTCAACATTCAAACCAATTTTGTTTTAGCTGCTCCCTTAGTGATCCATGGTGTACAGCTCGTCTCCAGGGGATACAACTAGTGACAGGAGCTCCTCAATTCTGGCCAGACATGCTCAGACATCACCTCTCTCTCACGGCAGCCAACTGTCCAGTCTCTTTACCTTGTCCAAGTAACACAGACCCTCCCCACTGCTGAGCGAGGTGTTCAGACTCCAAGTGCTGTCTTTCTACTCTCTGTCCTCTGTACTCCTTAATAATCATACACACTCACATGCTCGAGTGGAGGGTTCAACCGCGGGCTAGCTCATCACTTTACTAATCCTGGCCTCTATACTCCTTTAGTAATCAGCACACACTCACTGCTGAGCGAGGGTACAACCACCAGGTGCTCTCTTCTAACTCCCATTCTCTGTTCCTTATAATCTCACCACAGCACTCACTGAGCTGAGCGAGTATGTTTCAACCCCGCAGGGTCCTGTTCCATTCTAACCTCCTGTCCTCTAACTCCTTAGGAAATTCATACACAGCGCACTCACATGCTGAGTGATTTTCAACCCCCAGGTGCTGTCATTCTTTCTCGAAGTCCTCATGTCTCTTTGTATTCACAACACGCACTGCCTGAGCAAGTGCTAAACTCCAGGTGGTAGTTTATCTACTCCTATCCTCTGTTACTCCCTTATTAATCATACACACTCACTACTGCGAGTGAGTGATCAATCCCACTGGTGCTGTCAGTCCATTCCTGTCCTCTGTACTTCGCAGAGTTAAATCATACACTCATTGCAGAGACAAAACGCACTCGCACCAGTGTTCAACCCCAGGATTGCTGTCATTCACTCCATCCTCTGTACTCCTTTAGTAATCACACACCTTTCACTGCTGAGCGAGTGTTCAACCCCGATGTGCTGTCAGTTGTCTGCTCCAGTCCTCTGTGCTATCTTAGGATAATCCACTACACACTCTGCTGAGGGATCGTTCAACCACAGTGCTGTCATTCAACTTCTATCCGCTGTATTCCTTAGTAATCACACAAACAAATCGATCACTGCTGAGCGGATGTTCAACCCCAGGCGCTGTCACTTTCTGGCTCCGTCCTCGGCTTATTTAGTAATCCACACACTCACTGCTGAGGGAGTGTTCAACCACATGTGGCCTCGTTCATTTACTCCTGTCCCTGGTACGACTCTAGTAATTGTCAGAGTGCAAATAAAAATAAAAAAAATAGATCAGGTATGTGCCTTGAGAAAAAAAAAAAGTCCACATGTTTGGTTCCTACAGGGATTTGAACCTAGGAGAGGACCCTATGCTGAAAGGTCTGAGAGTGCTGACCCCTTTGTTTGACTAGAGACTTGGGATGGAGCACACTGTGGGGAAAGGCATGAAGATTGTGCAAGCCAGCTGGGTCACAAAAGATATGCAGTTCAAACAAAGGATACACATCCCCTTTTGAAGACACTAAAAGCTGAAGAGAGGACAAGAGTACATGAAATGCCTTTGTGGTAAAACCCCTTTAAGTAAACAAATTCAATTGCTAGACATAAGCATTGTCTGCAGGGAGTGATTCACCATAGTCGAACTGAGTGACTAAAAGCAGCTTAGAGCAGAGAGATAATGGAGAGCAGAGAGAGGTGGGGAAAGAACATGCCTTTTATTTATCTATCTAGAAACGTGTGTGCTGTAAGAAGAGATAAAATCTTCTATATCTCCTGATCAAAGCAAAATCAAAAGAGCAATGTATTTGGTAACAGCCTTCATTTACCTTTACCTACATGTTAAAAGTGAATCATTGTGTGAAATCCCACATCAAAGAATGTGCATCAATTTAGCTTTTCTGGTTTCAATTCTTTCAGTAAGTAGAATGGAGGAGCGGAGGACTGGTGGTGTAATGGTGCATGTAGTGAAGGGGTGCTCCAATAAGTGCCAGGACTAAGGCAGCCAATGAAATGTTTGCCCCACTTGAAAAAAAGCCCCAGATTATAACACATTGGCGAATGACTATTGATTATGTACGTGGTGGCAACCTATCTCTGCACAGACGTTCGGGAACTAATTGTGCAGCACTGTGAGTAGAGAGCGGTATATATTAATTTTTCCCCTGAGGCCGAGGACCATGAAAATATCTGATATTAGGCACCCTGGAATGTAAGCTTAGATGAGTCATATATATATATCATCTAAGGTTACATTCCAGAATGCCTAATATCAAGTATGGTCATGGTCCTCAGCCTCAGGAGAAAAACTTAAAGGGGTTGTCTCACTACAAGGATTGCTTTTTATATTAAAGAATCTTAGCAAAAACAAGCCACTTTTGCAATAATAATATCCATTAAAGTGCCACCTATTCCTAGATATCCCCTCTTTTATGGGCTTGCATCAGCTTCCTCAGTGTCGCAATAAAGCTACAGACGCTGTTGAGATTTCTCCTGATAGCGACAGGGCTAGTTTGGCTATAGTTACAGACCTGTTTTCAATCACTCCTTATCGGTGCAGCCAGCACTGGTCGCTATAAGCTACAGAACTGTTTGATCTCTAACCTGCATAGCTGCCAGCCACTGGTTGCTATAGCTACAGACCCTTGTTGATCTATCCTGATAGGCCACCCACGTGCTGGTCGCTATAGCTACAGACCTGTTCAAGTCTCTCCTGACTAGACTGCTGCCCTGGTTCTATAGCTGCAGGAACCTGGCTTTTACTGCAAGCCTAGTAGAAAGCCAGTAAACACCACGACCCCTGAAATTTCAAAATGAAACCAAGAATACAGGACTGAGGTAAGATGAATCAATGTAGTGAGACAACCCCTTTAATTATTTAGTTAAAGGCCATTTGCATAGGGGGCAGAGTTTCTAATATCTTAATAACTGATTGGCTCTATGCCTTACTCCTTATTCCTTCTATAGAAACTACCTCAGGGCTTTGTTTCCACACTAAAAGCAGATTCCCTGGACACTGAAAACTTCTTCTATGTGTTTCAACTCTTCTTTCTCAAGCGCACTATATTGATTAGAAAACCAAAGTGAACCCTTACCAGATGATTTAAGTCTGACCTAAATTAATACTTTAACCAAGGGGACTGATGCCACATGACCCAGCCCACTAAAGAGGGAGTTCACACAGTGTCTTTTGGGGCATATTTTTGCATGTATTTTGGGGGTAATTCCGCTGCAGTACATACCAAAATATATGTCCTAAGCACTGTATGCCTCACTTCTCATAGAGCACAGTGCAAAATACGTGCTGTCAATCGGACGTTGCATATTTTGCGCTCGTTTTTTTGGGAGCATCTGAACAGAATTGACATGTCAATTCTTGTTCAGAGGCTTACCATCTCCTTCCAGCTAAAACGCGCTCGTAGTGCAAAAAAGAATGTGTTTTGTATAGACACGGACCTGTGTGCGCCGTAATACGCCAAGTGCACCCTTCCATAATACTTCCCACACTCAGCAGTTCAGGTGCCCTTCCTAATCTAAAGCAAGTTAGTGCTAAAAGTCATGGCAGGTTACACTTTTATTTTTTTATTTTTGTTTTTTCATCCCCACCATAACCGTTTTTTGTATATTTTTATTGTTATAATTTAAAGCACCATATAATGTACTGGGAAGCCACCCAAAAATCAACTCGTGGAGGGGTCGGAAGCGCTGGAAAAACAAAGGAAATTGAATAATTATAAATTTTTGCTGGGTTTTAATTGGTTGGGACGGTTTTTTTAACAGGAGTTCATCACATCAAGTTACATCTGATATTCCCAGATCAGTATGATCCTGGTCGATAAAAACCAATATGTAATCTAGTCTTATATATTTTTTACTCATTTTAAAAAATTAAAAAAAAAAACTTAAACTTTATTATGAAAAAACATTTCTTTGCCTCATCATATTTGGAGACCAAAATCTTTTTTTCCTTTGGGTAGATCTATGTGAAGGCTTATTATTTGTGGGGCGAGGTCTGCTTTTTATAGGAACCCATTTAAAGTGTAAGTGTCTTTTTGATCACTTTTTATTTAATTTTTTTCTGGAGGACGAGATGACCAAAAAAAGCACCATTCTGGCATTTTTTAGTGGACTTTTATGGTTGCAGTGACATCAATTTTGTTTTCTTTTTGTTTTTTTATATATGATAAATGGGAAAAAATATTTTTTTATTTTTTAGTATTAAAAAACAGCTAAATTTTTTTTTCTTTTTTTATAGTCTGCTTGCCATTCGCTGTACGCCTTTTTCTGCCCCTTTTAAGTGTGCTCTATGGAACGCCCAACTCCGTGCTGCAACCAAACTCACCTGCTGTCAATGAACCTTTTTCTCTCCCACAGCTCCCTCAACCTGCTGGCCCCTCACAGAAACATGGCTCCAGCATCTGACACCGCTTCCCTTGGCGCTCTCACCTATGGCGCCTACACTTCACCCACACGCCCAGACCTGAGAACAAGGCCGGGGGAGGAGTATAGCATACTTCTCTCTCTCCACACTGCACTTATCAGGTCCTTCCTCGCCTGCACCCTCGGCCACACTCTTTCCCCCTCCTTTCGAGGTCCTCACCCCAGAACTCAGCTTTTCAGCCATTCATCCATCAGAGTCGCAGTTGTCTGACAGGACTCCCCGGTCTCTCCCCGCCAGTTTCTGGATCATTTTGCCAGCCTGGCTCCCCCAAACTTCTCTCCTTACTGAAATGCCCACTCTCATCATGGGTGATTTTCAACATCCCCATTGATGACCCCATGGTCTCCTTCTGCCTCACAGTTTCTGTTTCCCCCCAATTTTTTAACGCTCCTCATCATGGCCTCCGGCAGTTTACTGACCTGCCGTCCAACCCTCAAGAATGGGATAACTCTCTTGGATTCTGGTCTCTTTCTGTCATCTTTCCTCCTCAATTTTCTAACTCACTAATACAGCCTTATGCTCTCCTCTGACCACAATCTAATCGTCCTTAATTATCACTAATGTCTCACCTTCTCTGGAACAAACCAGCCCATCATCCATACAGAAATATCCGCTCCATTACTACTCACAAGGAACTCCACAGACACCTATACATCCCTCACTGCCCCAATCACCTCCCTCTCCTGTCCAGACCAGGCTGTGTCAAACGTTACAATGAAACTCTCACAACGCAACTCCTGGGACATGTGTGGCAACCAACCACACTAACCGCACCACCAGAGTCGAGATTGCCCCAGCCTTGGGCACCCCACCTCAGAACTCCGTTTTCCCTCCAGCATGTTCCAGGTGTGCAGAGCGGCTGTGTAGAAATTCAAAGCTACTGCAGACTTCATCCACTACAAATTCATCCTCTAGTGTGAACTTACATCTGCCCTTCACTGGCGCCAAACAAAAATAATTCAACTCCCTCATCTCCACACTACACAACGAACCCAAAACGCCTCTTTGACACCTTTCCACTCCGTCCTAAGGGCCTAAAGTCGCAGGATCGGTCACTGACCTCTGTGCTGAAGACCTGTGCCACGTCACTTCAAGACAAAATTGAAAATATCCTCCGCAAACATCACAATCCCCAAATAATACCCCACCTGTCCCTCCCGCACTCCTCTATTCAACTCGCTATCCCGTTGACCCGACGACAGACTATAAGAAGTGACCAGCTTCTCCTGTCTGTTCGTCCCACCACCTGTTCTATTACTGACCCCCACATCCATCCACCTCGTCCAGCTTCTATTTCTCCACTGTCCTCTCTCACCTTACTGCTTCTGTAACCTCTCTCTCTCCACTGGGATCTTTTCCATCTTCCTTCAAACACGCCATCATAACCCCTTTACTAAAAAAAGCCCATCTCTGGACCCGTCCTGTGCTTGATACTACCGACCAGTCCCTCTAACTGCCCTTCATCTCTAAACTCGCTGGAACGCTTGGTCTAACCACCACTCTCGGGCCTAATCCCTATCTCTCTGCTAACTCTCTTCTTGACCCGCTGCAATCAGTTTTCCGCACCCGACACCCCACGGAAACTTCCTTAGTTTAAAGTCGTCAAATGACCTCCTAACAGCAAAATCTCAGGGTAACCTAACCATTGTTGCTTCTCTTGGATCTCTCTGCAGCATATGACACTGTGGATCACCAACTTCTCCTTAGCATGCTCAGTCACCAAGTCTCACAGGACACGCCTCTTGCTTGGTTTCTCGTCCTACCTCCTCTACCGCTCCTTCAGGTCCTTCCGTTTTTCTGTTTGACCTCCTCTCCCTCCTCTTGCTGTTGGGGTTCCTCAGGGATCAGGTCTAGTCCTCACCTCTTTTGCATTGTACACACCCCGCATGTGGGACAAACCATCAGTAGATTGTGGCTTTCCAGTACCATCTCTATAGTGATGACACCCAATTATACACCTCCCTTCCCGTGACATCACTCCATGCCTTGCTACAAAACACCAGGGACTGTCTGTCCGCTGTCCCCCCTCTGAACAATCACAAGTCCTCTCTCATCTGAAACTAAACCTCAATAAGACGAACTTCTTTGTCTTTCCGCCATCTACTAACCAACCCCCCCCCCTGCTATATTCTTTTCTGTATGTCGTACCACCATTTTCTCCTAGGCAGCAGGCCCGCTGTCTAGGGTTTTATAGGATTCCTGAATCTGACCTTCCTCCCCATATATCCAATCCCTTTCCCGCTCCTGTCACCTGCAACCCTCAAGAATCATCTCCAAATACCGTCATTTCTCACCTGTGGAAACGACTCAAGACTCTCATTACTGCTACTTATTCTTTCTCTCTTGACTACTGCAACTCCTTGTCTTATCGGCATCTCCCTCTCTGCAACCTTCCCCCTCTCCAATCTGTCCAGAATGCAGCAGCCCAGGCGTGTCTTTTCTCTCCAGCCGCTCTACTGATTCGCCTCCTACCCTGTTCATCACCTGTGCACTGGTTGCCTCCAGTACAGGATACAGTATAAACTCAGCACTCTCACCCATAAAGCTCTCCACAGCGCTGCTCCCCCTACATCTCTCCAGTCTCTGTCTACCTACCGCCCTACCCTCTCATCTCTCCCTCTGCAGAATGATATCAGACTACATTCCCCAATCATCCGAACCTCCATGCCCCCCTACAAAGATTTCCACACGTGCGGCAACCAATTCTCTGGAATATGACTACCGCGGGGCGCGATCAGGCAACATTCACCAACCCTCACAGTTTTAAGAGGGCACTGAAAATACATCTTTCCTCGGTCATGGCCCACAAGAGCCCTAACCTGCTATCACACACATCCTGTCACTCTCCCCTGCACTTTGGGTGCCCTCACAGGAGCACGTTATCTGTAAATAAGATGTGCACTCTGGGGTGGCAGGTTTCATCCAATTTTTCACATGGTATACCAACCATAGTTCTATGAAACATGGCCGTCCCATTTAACACTTGGCATGTCTTACCGCGTATTTTTAACCCATACACCCCTAATAGATTGTAACTCTCACGAGCAGCTGCGCTCACACCTGTTGTCTCATTTGTAAGTAACGTTATAAAATGAGTATGACTGTATGTTTACCCCTTAGAATTTGTAAGTAGCTGCGGAATATGTTGGCGCTATAGAAATAAAGATTATTATTATTATTATTATTATTATTTTTAATTATTATTATAGTCAGTTTTAGTTTTTGTACTAAGTATATAGTGATGACAGGTAGAGTGTGATATTAGTTCAAACAAGGCAGCCAGGGAGGCAGTTCATTAGCCCCTCAGCTTCCATGGATGGCATCACAGGGCAAGGGTGACAGGTTTGAGGCATTGAAGTCACAACAGTCCATGGCTTAATGGTTAAATGGCCGGGACCAGAGTTATCCCAGATGCTAAAGTCGCATGCTGGCTGTATCTAAGGGTATGTTCCCATGGCGTAATTGCCGGTTGATTTGGGAGTTGCGCTGTCCAGCGCGTACTCCCGAAGCAAGGGGGCCCGCAACCGGCTGGCCCCATAGACATTCATTACTAGCGGCGTTTACGCGACATGTCACTTAACTCCCCGCGCGTACAATACGAGGAGGCGTAATCCATAGTTCTCTATGAGAGCTATGGATTACCGTAATTGCAGGGCGCATTTTGCCGCATATTAAGCACAATGCGCGGTGAAATACGCCCGCAATTACACAGCAAAATAAGCCGTGTGAACATACCCTAACAGCCCACTTTCTAATCCCTTACTCAGTGTCGGACAGTGCTTAGGGCCCACCAGTGGAATTTCATTGCGGGGGCCTTACTGTGGAGTTAATTCTGGGGACTCATCAGTGTAGATGGTTCTTGGGGCCATCAGTGGAGCTGATTCTTGGAGCCCACCAGTGGAGTCAATTCTTGGGTCCCACCAGTGGAATTTCATTCTGGGGTCCCTACTGTGGAATTAATTCTAGGGGCCCACCAGTGTGGCTAGTTCTTTGGGCCCACCAGTGGAGCTGATTCTTGGGGCCCTACTGTAGAGTTGATTCTGGGGGCCCATCAGTGTAGATGGTTCTTGGGGCCACCAGGAGAGCTGATTCTTGAAGCCCCCCAGTGGCATTGATTCTTGGGGTCCACCAGTGGAGTTGATTCTTGGTGCCCACAAGTGTAGATGGTTCTTGGGGCCACCAGTGGCATTGATTCTTGGGGTCCACCAGTGGAGTTGATTCTTGGCGCCATCAGTGGCGTTGATTCATGGGGCGCACCAGAGGCGTTAATTCTTGGGGTCCACTAGTGGAGTTGATTTTTGGGGCCCACCAGTGGAGCTGGTTTTTGGGGCCCACCAGTGGAGTTGATTCTGGGGGCTCACAAGTGGCATTGATTCGTAGCTATAGGGGTGCTACCTCTGTACCCCCTATAGCTACGTTCCTGCAAAGGGGTTAATATAATTGTCCAATGTGGACTAGAATTGTTACATTTTTGTATTCCATTTGCAGATTCTATATCCACAGATGTAACTTTGTAAGTTCTTGGACATCACTGACCAATCTGAAACATGGCTGCTTCCTGCCACTTGCTATAACGAGGTCTGGCAGAGAGAACACCGGCCACCAGGGCCCAAGTATGACTACTACGTCTACACCACCTCTAAATATGTATCTATTATTGTTCGTCTACAAAGCTTTGGGTCACTGACATGAAAGGCTTGGTCCAAATGAACAGTATGATGATTGTCTTTCTGTAGTACAGCCCCGCGCTGTCGATAAATTTCTTTTCTGTATAAATAATTGATTATAATTGTTGTTCTCGCTTTTTATGTTAAAACAAGCTGAAGGCAGGGGAATTCGTTATTCATTGCAGATTGTAAATTAAAAGTAGATCAAGCAATGCACCAAGATATGAATTACTGCAGAACATTGGCTGCAAGATTTCAGCACGTAGAGCTGGTTCAGTGGCAGAAAAAGCTACTGCAAGAGCCCTCATGTAGATTACAGGTTTTCCCTTTTATTACACGTTCTGTTCTTTTCACAAATTGAAAATTTAATAAAGAAAATAACATTTTATAATTGAAGGGGTTTTGCCACGATCTAATGTTGACTTGGGATCCTCCAAAATTGGCATTTAATCACTTTTCTAAATATATGTCATCAAAAAAAAGTGAAGCTTCTGAGATCTACAGCCTGACTTACATTCCCTTGGTTTCATGACAGTTTACACTAGACACGAACAGGAGCTGACAGGAGCTGATCTGGCCACGCTTGCGTTGTTTGCACTTCTTATCTGATGGCAGGGAACATGAACTAGCTTTGAAGGGACTGGGGAGAAAGATCTTGTATCTTTTGTATAGAGAATTCACTGGTTGTAATGTAATTATCTGAGTAAACATGCAGACACTCCCTGGATCTCTGCTCAGCCCCCATCCCTCTTCCCCTACAGCCGTTCGTGAAGGAATGAAAGAAGGCTGCCTGCTGAGCTTATCTTCTCTCCTGAGCAAATAAGAGTGAGAAATGAAACGCATATAGCTTGTGCACAATACAGTTCTCCTCTGTGGATTAGCAAAACAATGTTTGCTCAAATACAGAGACTGAGTATCAGGAGCGTGCATGGGAGGTGTAGCGATGACATCACAGAGGAGGTACTTGTTTTTTTAAACAAAGAAACACAACGCCCCTTTTTGCAAGCCTCAAGAGGGGAGTATCAGCCTAATAGGTGAGGAACTCACTTCTTGGCAAAACCCCTTTAATGATGCTGCATGTGTTACAAACCAAATTAACCATAAGACAAAAGTTGGCCGTCTTGTATTTACCACTATGCCTGCTCTCCTCTGTTCTTAGCTGAAAAGTGGAGCCAATTGTATCCAGTCTAGACAATGCTCTGGGAGCTAAACAGCCTGGACTCCAGACTGAAACATTGTACATAGCTAGTCCTGCTATCCAACAAGGATCCTAGTGTGTCCATGAGAGACAATCCCGGCCAAAAGCCAGAGCAGTCATTTCAAAACAATGGGACACTGCAACATTATGACGGGGAGCGCAATGTACAAGATTGACAGCGTGGCACCTTAATTACAGGACAACAATACTGCCCAAAGCCCCTATATCCCAAATTATCCTGTATATTCATATACATATAACACATATAAAGAAAGAGAGAACAAAAAAAGTGATAGGTGGCAATGAGGCTTCCGAACCAACAAGATTATAAATTGGTAGAATAAAGCAAATCATTGTCTATCGATTTTTGGGGCAGAGCGCCTTATTTGTCGGGGGGTTCTCCCACTAGGGGGGGGCGTACAGCGGAGACGCTGCGAGTTCCCACTGAAAACCCCGGGTTTTCAGGGGGGAAAGGCAACATTTTATGTCAGTCCCCTAGGTTATGACCATGTAGTTAGTAGGTGCTATGCCGCTAGCGATGGGTTCCTTTTGGGGGGACATTTCATATTTTTGGGTTGGGAGGTCTTTCCCACGTTTCCCCAGGCCAAGTTTTTGGGCCCCAGCCCCCTGGATGCTATAAAGGCCTCCACTGCAGGTAACAGGGGGCATGGTTGTACGGCATGGAGCAGTAGGGGAACTAAGAGAGCTCTGGCCCCCGGGGGTTTGAGGGGGAAGCCAACCAGATACAGAAAAGGATATGTTATTTTGGTACGGCAGTAGGTACAGACCACAGTTAGTGAGGGACTCACTTTATTTTAGTCAGGGGGTGGACGGTTTAGGTTTTTTTGAACGTTTTTTAACCGTATACGTCCTTAAAAAAGCGGCTGTGGCCGTTTGAAATGAAGCCTTTGTCAGTGTGCCAATTTTGGTGCCCCCCCGTTTAAAAAAAACCCCGGCAATCCCCGGAGTAATTTTAAACCCCGGGGCTGACCCAAAGGGGGCGGCCGAAAGAAATTTTGAATGCGTACAATTGCTAAATCCCGGGGAGGAGTCAGCACGGGAAAGGGCCCATGTTGGAAAAGAAAAAATGAAAAAAAATTTAAAAAAATACTTAATAAAATTAAACAAAAACAAACTCCAAAGTAGGTGGGTCAGAGAAGGGGATTTTTTATTATTATTTATTTTAAAGCGCCATTGATTCCAGGGCGCTGTACATTCAAGGGGGTTACATACATAAAATATGTCAAGCAGCAGGGGCGTAACTAGAGAAGCCTGGGCCCCATAGCGATCTTTTGGATAATTTTCCCCAATCAAAATTTACCAAACAAACCCACTTACCAAGAACGAACTTTTCCAAATAACGCCACAAAAAAACCTGATTTACCGCCAAAATGCCCACAAAAGGAGAATAATCCCCCTAACTATTTGATCATACACAAAGACAATAGACCGCCTATAGTGACCATATAGTGGTTTTAAAGCAGTGAAACGGGGCTCTGCAGATGTATATAACCACCAACAGGCCCATATAGTGGTAGCACCAGTTTTAACAGGCTCTGCGACTGTATATAACCACCAACAGTGCCCTATTAGGGGTGATACAGATACAAGTTTTTGCCCTGAGTTTTCTGAAGGTCATTCATTTTTCCCTTTCTTCATTCTTCCAGCCCCGAGCCTTCCCCGTCCCCACTGTCCCTGTGAATTTACAACACAAAACCTGAGACTCCTCATTTTTTTAATCTTTTTCCCCAAAAGGTTGCCCCTCCCCCAATACAAACCTTCCATTTTAAGGCCCAAATGGTTAAAAATTTAAAACCCCTGGTAATTATGGGGCACCCCAGTCGGTATGTAGGTAGAAGGGGCCCCCGGGGGAAAGTTGGGCAAAACCCCGGGGGTAGCTAGGGAGCGTAGGCAGCTTCGGGTCCCGGGCGGTAGCTTAGGGTTCCCATGTGATAGAAGGGGGCCCCCTGTGCTTAGGCCCCCCCGTTTGTAGAATGGGGCCCTCTGTAATTGGGGCCCCCTTTTAAGGCAGAATAGCCCCCCGTAGATTGGGCCCCCTTATAGGCAGAATGTCCCCTCCCAACCGTAGATTAGGGCCCCCTTGTAGGCAGAATATCCCCCCCATGATTAGGATCCCCTGTAGGAAATAGTTCCCCCCAGTCATTAGAGCCCTTGTAAATAGTTCCCCCCTCTAGTTATTGGGGCCCCCCCTATAGGCATGTTCCCCCCTCCTAGTTTTTAGGGCCCCTGAGGCATTTCCCCCCCCACAGTTAATAGGGCCCCCCCTGTAGGTATAGTCCCCCCCGTAATAACCTCCCGTAGGTATTTTCCCCCCCCCCCAGTTAATGCCCCCTTAGGGATATTCCCCCCCCCCCAGTAATAGTGCCCCCCCGAGGTATAGTTAACCCCCCCCATAAAGTGCCCCCGTAGGTATAGTTCCCCCCCCCAGTAATGGGCCCCCCTGTAGGTATAGTCCCCCCCCCCCTAATAGGGCACCCCTTTTAGGTATAGACCCCCCCCAACCCAGTTTAATAGGGCCCCCTTTTTAAATAGACCCCCCCCCCCAGTAATAGGGCCCCCTTTAGGAAAAAGACCCCCCGCCCAATAATAGGGCCCCCTTGTAGGTATAGACCCCCCCAGTAATGGAGCCCCGTGTAGGTATCGACCCCCCCACTAATAGAGCCCCCTTGTGGTATAGACCCCCCCAGTAATAGAGTCCCCTTTTAGGTATAGACCCCCCCCGTAAAGGCCCCTTGTAGGTATTGACCCCCCCCGTAATATGGCCCCCTGTGGTATAGACCCCCCCAGAATAGGCCCCCCCTTTGGTTTGACCCCCCAGTAATAGGGCCCCCCTTGTAGGGATAGACCCCCAGTAAAAGAGCCCCCCCTTTTAGGTATAGACCCCCCCCCCAGAAAAAATAGACCCCCCCTTGAGGTATGCCCCCCCCCTTTATAGGGGGCCCCCTTGTAGGTAAGGGCCCCCCCAGTAATAGGGCCCCTGTTGGGATTACCCCCCTATAGGGCCCCCTTGTAGGTAAGACCCCCCCCCTAATGAGCCCCCTTTAGGATAGACCCCCCCATAATAGGGGCCCCCTTGTAGGTAAGACCCCCCCAGTTTAAAGAGCCCCCCTTGTAGGTATGACCCCCCCAGTAATTGGCTTTTGTGGTATAGCCCCCCAGTAATAGAGCCCCCTTGTAGGTTAGGGCCCCCCCCCCTTTTTAATAGGGCCCCCCTTTTATTTAGCCCCCCCCCCAGAAATTGACCCCCTTGAGGGATAGACCCCCCCCAGTAATTGGGGGCCCCGTGGTTTTGACCCCCCCCCCCCCCATAATTTTGGGGCCCTTGTAGGTAATTTACCCCCCCCAAAAAAGGGCCCCCCTTAGGTATAGACCCCCCGTAATAGGGCCCCCCCCTTTTTGTATGACCCCCCCCCAGTAAAAAGGGCCCCCCTTGTGGGGGTAACCCCCCCCCATTTAAAAAGAGCCCCCCCGTAGTTATTACCTTTCCTTAAAGCCCCAGGGTGTCCCCTTTGGCCCCAAGCCTCCCTTTTGGCCCGAGGGAAGAAATCCAGGAAAGCCGGGGGAGTTCACTTCCCCCGCACCGCACCC
>JAODAL010061910.1:0-20046 GCA_025379985.1 Phyllomedusa bahiana | reverse complement strand
AAAGTAGTGTTTTTTTCTTTTTTTAACAGCACTCATTGTGCAGTATCCATGACAAGTTAGCTTTACTCTGTGGGTCGATACGATTACGGTGATACCCAATTTATATAGTTTTTATTATGTTGAAGCACTTTAAAAAAAAAATGTTTTTATTGTGTAAAACATTTTTTATGCATTGCTGTCTTCTGAGAGCCATAACTTTTTTAGTTTTCAGTATACAGAGACATGTAAGGACTTTTTTTTTGCGGGATGAACTGATGTTTTAATTGGTACAAATTTGGCATTTATATGAGTTTTTGATCGCTTTTTATTCTATTTTATGTGCTGTGGGATGAGCAAAAATCGCAATTCTTTGAATGTTTTTTTAAATTTTTTTTTTAACAGCATTCACCGTACGGGTTAATTAATACATATATTTACAGTACAGGTTGCTATGCACGCGGCGATACCAAATATGGGTACTTTATTTATTTTTGATCTTTTTTGGGCCGTTTGGCGTTCGTAAAGGGGAAAAGGGCGATGTACGGGTTTTTATTTTATTTTTTTGTGTTTTACTTTTTTCACTTTTTTTTTACTTTTTTACACATGTTTACACTGTTTTTTACTTTTCCCCATAGGGGAATTGTAACAGCAATCATCAGATTGCTGTTACAAGGCAGGCGCCCTTTTCCCCTTTACAAATGCCAAACGCCCCAAAAAAGATCAAAAATAAATAAAGTACCCAGTATTGCTGCTGTGTACTGGTCGCCATGACAACTGTCAGTCACGATGCCCAAAATGCGTTGTGGGCATTGTGACGTCACAGTCGACCACAGGAAGTGATCTTTACTTCCCGGGACCGTCGGATAAGCAATCGGTACCGCACTAACGAGCTCCCTCCTCCTGCCTGCGACTTAGCTCCGACGATCTAAAATGATCGTCGGAGTTAAGGGGTTAAAGCGGCATGAGGCCAGCGGTAATTTACCTCTGGTCTCATGTCGCGATTGCGCGCGGCTCGCCCGCACGATTGCCAGGACGTATGCATACGTCCCATGTCGGGAAGGGTTTAAGCCCAGCATTGTCTGCAAACACATTTCAAGCTCCAGTCATGCACCAGAGAGGTTGATTTAGGGTGGCGTTTGCGGTCCTCTTCATGGTTCATGACTACATTCATATCCCCACCTACAATTGTTGATTGTGCCTGTTCGGTGAGTATATGGGTACCCAGCTTCCTAAAGAACTCATTCCCCTCTCTATTAGGGCTATAGATATTATAGATGCACACCTCTCCCACAGGGCATTTTAAAAGCACCTTCACCCATCTGCCTTCCTTGTCTGACTCTGATGATTATATGTTATATGTTAGGTTTTTTTTTAATAATTTCACAACTCCATTTTTCTTGTTAGAAGCCGAAGACCCTAACACTTCTCCCACCCAGTATTTCTTCATTCTAAAATATCTTTGGCTTCTAGATGTGTCTCCTGTAATAGGGCTATATCAGGCTTTAATTTGCCCAGAGGTCTAAAAATTAGGGAGCGTTTTTGTGGGGATAGCAATCCCTTTACGTTCCACAAAATTATTTTCATGGTTTATTTATGGGGTAGCATAAATGGATGAATAGTGACGGATAGGTACCAAAGTCTCCATTGAGCAGCATTACGTTTAGATTTTAATTGTAAAAAAACAAGCATTTCCTGGCTTAAACTTATAGGACCTTTTATCATGGACTTCAGTGTACAACATTAACACAATGAAAATCAGTGTTAAAACCCGCATCATCACCTCCAATGTTCACATTCCCATTTTTTTATGTACTTCTCTTTTTTTTTTTTAAACATATTTATTAGGTTTCATGCACAATGAACAGATAACTATGCTATGTGTAACATATCCATTCGTTCCATGAATATTGTAAATAAAAGGTAACTCAAAAATTACAAACATTGTCTTCTTGCGCTTTCAAAATTTCCGCTAATAGAAGGAAAGGCTGACAAATTAGAGCCTCGTGTCATGGAGATATACTGTTGAATTCGTAATATGCTAGCAAGGTTGGAAGTCAAGGCATGAAACCAATTTTTCAACTTTACATAACTAAACAAACAACCAATGCAATAAAAAACAGAGACCCACACTCACAACAACAAATCACCCCAAACATTTTTTACAGGGGAGGAGCTGGAAGGGAAGGAGGAATCTCCACATTCACCAGGACAGACAGGCATCATGGACGAAGATGGGATAGCTGCTTTGGTATACCAGAGATTGCAGTCCCTCAAGGCCACATTACGAATCTCCCACTGCCTGCGTGGATGTTCTTACAGTAGGATTTTTACCTGGGGCTTTAGTTTGGTGTGTCTCAAGTTTAAGTCACCCTAAAGTGCCAGTTAATTCAACTTCAAGGTACCATTTGGAATTTCTAAAAGGGAAAACCAGCACTTTGAAGAACGTCTCGATAAAAGGTTTCCAAGTGGTGAAAATTTTTTCAGTTAAGGTTAATTTAGCAATTTCAACTTCCCTCACTTCTAAATTAAGATACGTTTTAACCATTGCCCAAATCTCTCATATATCCGGAGTCGTATTGTCCAGTCACTTGACCAAGAGGCATCGTTTTGCTGCTAGGAGAATTATGTGAAGTAGTGAATGGTATTTAACTATGCCAGTTAGATCATGGAAGAGAAAGAAGTTAGGTGTAAAAGGGCTCTTGAGATCCCATTTCTCTCTAAAGATTTCCCTCAGTTCTTTCCAAAATCTTTGGGATTCGGGGCAATACCATATCCCATGAACAAGTCCGACTTTGGCTGGAGGCATTTAGGGCAAGCTAACTTACGGTTGGGAGGAAGGGGGTGAAGCGGGATGGTAAATCCATATATTGCAAAGTGCATAAAGCAGAATTAGGTTTCCTGCCATTTTTCACTAATTATAGCTTTGTTAATCTTATTCCATCCTTCCAATGCAATTTGTGGAATATCTAGAACCGGGAAGTTACCCTCCCATCTGAAAAGTAGTTTAGAAGTTCTCTCATTGGTTAGCAAGCCTCTCAACTTTGCGTATAGCAGGGAGAGAGAATGTCGACTAGTTTGTGGTCCAATCAATTCATCAAAGTCGTTGGAAGGAAATTCTTTATCAAGGTTCACCACTCTAGACCTAATAAAGCTTAGTACTTGGCTATAAGTAAGAAAGTTCATTTAATGAAAAATACTTAAATTTCTGACAGTTAAATAGATGTTCAACTGAAACTAGGCCTTTCTCTCTCCAGTTTCGAAGGTGAGGGTCCTCTAGGCCTTGATCGAATTCTGGGTGGCCAATTAATGGCATATGTTTGCTAAGCAAAAAAGGAAGTTTAAATAACTTGCGACAGATCTTCCACGTAGCAATCGTATCTCGCATTAAGAGGCAAGATCTGATGCAACACGAGATACAGGGAAATCTGGTGTGCATCAGGGCCGAGAGGTTCCATGGAAAGGCCAGTGCTGACTCCAGGTCCATGTTAGAATAATAAGAAGTCTGTTTAATCCAGTCTAGGCAATGTCTGAGGTTGCATGCAAGATTATACAACCTCACATCTGGAGCACCAGGGAGCACCAGCTTTGCCAGTGCAATTCTTGTTTTTTTGTTTGCCTATACAAATCTGGAGAACCCAGTCTGTAGGAATGTCTGAATGCTTTAACAATAGGGGAATGGTTTGGAGAGGGAATAAGAGTTTGGGGAAACTCATCATACATATTAAATGGCATCGAGCCAGTAGGGGCAATTTGGACCATTTGTCTAATTGTCTAAGTATTTTCAATATAAGCGGGGGGAAGTTAAGGGAGTATAGTGATTCTGGGGAATTACCTATGGAGATTCCAAGATACTTGATTGATTTATTGGTAATGTTTATTGGGGTGTCCATGTGGTCAAGTAAAATGGCTCGCGAATTGGTGGCAAGCCTCAGAAGTTCTGACTTTGATTCATTAATTTTAAACCCAGAGTGGGTCTGGAATACCCGTAATTGGTGGAATAATTTCGGGAGGTATCTCTCAGGCTGTTCTAGAAAGAAGATGAAGTCGTCCTAGAAAAGCGCTAGCTTCTGCTCATACGATTTAACTGGAATACCTTCAAAGATGGGGAGGAGGTGAGAAATCTAGCGAGGGGCTCGATTGCGAGATTAAACAAGTAAGGTGAGAGGGGGCAGCCCTGTCTAGTGCCACGTCTTAAGGAGAAAGGCTTGGACAAGAATCCAGGGAGACAAATCTGCGCTTCCGGATTATTATACAAAGTGTGGATAAATCTGCGGAATTGTCCAGCGAGTCCAATTTTGTCCAGTACTAGGTCTAACCCCCCCCAATCTACCCTGTCAAATGGTTTTTCAGTGTCTATCATGACTAAGGCCAAGGAAAGGTGATTATTTGGATGTTTTTTCACTTCATCAAGGACAAGTAGGACTTTTCTAATGTTGGTTATTGCTGATCTCCCTTGCACAAATCCCACTTGATGAGGGCCGATCAAGTTAGGAATATAAGGGGCCAATCGGTCAGCCATAATTTTTCAGAGTAGTTTAAGGTCAAGATTAATCAGGGAAACAGGGTGATAAGATGATGGTAGGGTTGGATCTTTCCCTAGTTTTGGGATTATCTTAATGTAAGAGATGTTCATCAGTTTGGGGAAGGGGTGTCCAGAGATGTAGGTATTAAACAGGGATAGAAGAGTAGGGGTATTTGAGGTTTCAGAGCTTTAAAAAATTCCCCAGAGAAGCCATCCGGACCCGGGGCTTTGTTTGCTTTTAATTGTGTAGTTGCTGTTTCATTTTCGAGTGCAGTAATGGAGGACCCTAACAGTGTAACTTCCTCCGCCGAGAGACCTGGGAGTTCAATCTTGTTCAGCCAGTCCCTGGAGGCCTTATCATCTAGGTGCTCATCAGAGTATAATGACTCATAGAAGGAAAGGAGTATTTCCGTGACCTTTCCTCCCTCAGTTTTGAGTATTCCATCCCGGTCTCTCAACAATGGAAGGGGGGTCGGGGGTGATATCCCTTGGTGAATTTCGCCAGTAGTCCCCTTGGTTTATTTCCAAAGTGAAATAACCTGGCTTCCGATTTTGACTTCGTCAGAAGTTCTCTCTTTTCCAACCATTGCTCATACGTTTGTTTGGTAAGCTGCCATGTATTTTTAATCTCAGAGGAGGGAGAGTTCATGAATGTATTGTAAGCCTCACACAGCTCTTCCCCATGTTTATTTATTTTATTCGAGAGTTGTTTCTTGAGTCTAGAAACATATTCAATCAATTTTCCCCTTAACACGAGCTTTGCAGTATCCCAATAAAATTGTGGGGAGTCTTGGTGGATTTCATTGTAGGAGTGATACTCCAGCCACCAACCTTGAAAGGTTAACTGAAAATCCTCGTCCTTTGTCAGGAACGAGGGAAACCTCAAATTAAAATCTGTTCCCCGGGGAGAACGGTCAGACACAGTGAAGGTAACAGGATAATGATCTGAAATAACCAGATCACCAATCTGAACTTCTTTTATTCTAGACAGAAATCCCCGGGAGACAAATACAGTATGTAATCAATCCTGGACCACGGATTATGGAGATGGGAATAATCAGAATATTCTCTGCCCTCCAGGTTGTGTGAACGCCAGACATCACAGACATCCAAATTCTTTGCAAATTTAGCTAGATAGGAATTACTGTTTTTTTGTGTCCCTTTCGGGGTTGGATTTCCTCGTCTATCCTCCTGAGCGTGCATGGTTCAATTAAAACCGCCTCCCAAAATTTTTATATCAATAGTGACACTCAATAGAGTTGGTTCCAAACGTTTATAGAAAGTAGGACCCCCTGAGTTTGGGCCGTATATTTTATAAAGTGATCATAGCTCACCTCCCCTCAGTATCATGTCTATGCATAATGACCTGCCCTCTTACATTCTTCCCTATCAGCGTAAACACTCCTGTTTTATTGTCAACTGTGGGAGAGCCAAATGCTTGGCCCACCCACATCCATTTCGTTCATTCAAAATCCTTCTTAGGCAGGTGGGTCTCCTGCAGGAAAGCCACATCTACTTTTAATTGTTTCAGGTGTCTCAAGACCATCATCCGTTTACTAGGAGATCACAGACCTTTAGTGTTCCAAGTTACTATCTTCATAATGTAGAGTATTTTTTAAGAAGTCCCAATATGGCCCGGTGGGTGCGTGGAGGGGGGGGGGGGAGAGATGGGGAGTAAAGAAAACAACGAAAAACACACACACGTAACAGCAAACGGCAAATGCCCAACAAACCAGAGGGCTAGAGAAAAGCCCAGCATCCCGGGGGAGAAAAACACAACAACTTCTCCCTCGTAAGTATGTGCAATGTCTCTCTTTTTTCCATCATGGGTCTGAAGAGAAAGCATAAATTCAAGTAAAAAAAAACAAGTCAGTTCTAGGTCGTCAGGGCTTAGCTGTCTAAAGCCTTATATGAAACCATAAACTAGATTGACCTCGCAAAGCCTCATCAAGATTAAGGGGATTCAAGTAAGTATTCCAGGGCTGAGAGCGGACCCCATCAGTGCCCCCCCGAACGGTGTTAGGCCTGACGGAGAAGCCCCAAGGGGGATCCCCCCCATCCCACAAGATGCATCCATCAACCTACAACAGAATCAAAGACTATCTAGGTCGCACTCCAACAACATATCCAATACAGATGGTTTATAATATAGTTGGACAGATTGCCAGTCAGGGGCAATCTATCAGAGGGTAGGATAGCCCTCTTAGCATAGTTTCAAGCCGTCATCTTGGAGGCCTGACGTTTTCTTTGGGTTCGCCGAGCAAGAGGAGTGGGAAGGACCTGTTTCTTCTTCTAGGGGTCTTGGGTTCCCTCTAGTAGTAAAAGTAAAGCTTGTTGGAGAGGAGGGTCGGCCTGGGGCAGACGGTGACGGCGGTATTGAATCTCTCCTATTATGTTTGTCGAGGAAGCGTTGTGCTGCTTCTGGGGAGTGAAATGTTGATGTGTTGTCGGTTTTGTGAAATATCTTCAAAATTGCCAGGTAGAACAAAGCAAATATTAGTTGTGTGCGGAACAGGGCGGAGCAAATGGAAGAAAATGCTCTAAGCTTCCTGACCACCTCTGCCTGTCTTCAAATACAAGGATCTGCCAACCCTTGAATATGAGCTCGTAGAATTTAATCCAGGAATTTAACAACAATCTGACGTGGGCATTCACTCAATGCAGCCGGTATGGCATCCCATGGAGTGGGCTTGGTACGCTTCTGAGGTCAGGGACAATTCGGTGTGCTTGCTCAACTTTGCAAGGGCCTCTATGGCCTAAAGCCTCAGGAAGATCTCTTTCACATAAGTTGATTAATTCACTTGCAGGTACCACTTCTGAAACGCCAATGATTCGCAAATGATTTCTTCTGGATCTATTCTCTAGATCTTCAATTTTGTCCTTTAACCAAGAGTTTTCCTGAGCCAGGTCAGAAAGCTCCGAACGAACTTTGTCCATATCACTGGCGAGATCCAGGAGTTATAGCTCGTGGTCATCAAGGCGTTCAGTGTGAATTTTGACATCCGCTTTAACTTGGGCAACCATCCGAGCTACTGAAGACGTCAGTGATGCCTGGAGATCTGCTGAGTTCTGTTTTGCCACCTCTGCCACTATTGTTTTGAATTGAGTACTTGATGGGGAAATTAGTATCTGATTGTCACCCGAGGAGATTGCCTGGGTGTTACTGGGTGTCAACTAAGTCAGTCGCCGGGACAGCGGTAATGACCCAATCGGGTGTCGAAAGTGAATCGTCAGAATGGTCCTGAGGGTACGACTGGCAGGGTGGGGTCAGGGGAAGAAGGTGTTTGTCTCTTACCCTCTTTACCAAATTGTTTAACGTTCTTTGTGCGCCCCATTTTACATATATATTTTTCCATAGGCTGATGGGGGGCAGAGGGCTAAATGTTAGTAGATGATAAATTTAGTAGGTTCAAAAGAAGCCACAGTCTCTTTTAGTTGTAAATTTTGCCCCTAAGTGTTAGGGTGGTGGGAAGGAATTAAGAAGAGGCAATTCCCAATCTCCGCAGTAATATGCGTCTAGTGTGTGTTTTGGTTAAAGGTATCTTTGAAAATGATTAAGAGAGGCTCCTGAGCCTTTATTTTCTATCTATGCAAAACTAATAGTCTTTACCAGCCCCTGTAAAGAGTGGGGAGGGGGGCAATACTGTCTGTCCTGGCAAGAAGTGATCTGCCTCGAGTTGTGGACGCCTTATGCTGGTTTATGCTGGTTTAGGCTGGTGCAACTCCCAAGTACCTTGTGGAAGCCTGAGGAGGCTTCGTTTGGGGCAGAGAGAGGCAAGGTGGTACGTGTCCTCTTGCAGGAGGAGGGGTGCTGGCAGCTCTGCTGAGACTGCGGGGATCAGGCTGCGCTGCTACGTGTCTTCCCGGGAGGTGTGTACTATCGTGGGCTCACTCGTGCCCGTTCCGCTCCTCAATGTCACATGACTCTGGAGGGTCCCCGAGGCTTCCCGGTCTTCTGTGGGCGGTTTTGAGGATTCTTGAGCGGGTCTATGGTGACGTGTTCGCCCCGATGTCCTGGACCTCTCACTTCAGAGGCTCAATATAATGGAGCGCCGAAACCGGATGTCCGTACTTCTCTTTTTTCTGATGTGCGCACTAAACCTGAACATCACCGATTAAGTGGACAACTGTTTGTACCACCTGTGACATAGTATTCAATGATGACATTCTGTGTTATCTCCCTTAGGCTGATTGCGAGATCAGGGCTGGGGAGGGGGGGGGTTGATGGTCAGAGGAAGAGAAAAAAAAAATTATAAGAAATATTATATAATCCATAGTCCAGAGGAAAACAGAGGACGATCTCACTCTAAGGCTATGTTCACATGGCGTAATTTCGGCACACATTTCACCATGTATTTGCGCTCTAATACGGGCGAGATGCATGCCGAAATTACGGTAATCCATAGTTCTCATAGAGAATATGGTTTTGGGGCTCCTCTCCCCGTCGTAAAATACGATTTTTTGTATGTTTGGGGGTTAAGGACATTTCTTTATTTGGGCAAATACGCGCCAGGAAAGAAGTCAATGGGGCCCAGGGGGTTGCCCCCCCCGCGTTTGGGGAGTCGCGCGTATCAGTGCGAGTCCAAAAGACAGATTCGCGGGCTATTTTTACTGATGCAGACATGTGTAACTTCCCCCTTGACAATTTTTATCTACTTGTCTGAATGTCTTTAGCGGTATTGAGGGACAGGCATTTCATTTTTTGCTTCTGGCTTTCTTGGAGGGTGAGGATACTTTGCTTTTTGGGCCGGGGCTCCTTTTTGTTTTCCTTTCCAAATCTGCGGTTAAAAAAAAAAAAAAAAAAAAAAAAAAAAAAAAATTGGGGGTTTGGCGAGGGCACTTCTTTCCTCTGCCTTCTTGGGCAGTATGTTTTTGCGTTCATCTTCGGTTTGGGGTGTTGGTGGGGTTTTTTCCAAAAAGGGGAGGAACTTTAGCTGGCCAGATAAAAATTAAAAACGTTATCTTCTTGCGTAGGCCAGTGCAGATCTTACTAAAGGCCCTTTCTTTTCCGTGGGCCTTCAATGTTTAGTAATAAAAATGGTATGTTTGATCCTTTGTGTTTTAGGGACTTTTGACGTCAGTTAAAACTGCGCAAAATATTCTCTTTATCATTATAATCTAAAAACTTGGCTATGCCTGCCGGGGAAAATTTGGGTCGACCTGGGTCCTCCTGTTTGGACATTGAGCTCCTCCCTGTTTGGACATTGAGCCCTCCCTGTTTGGCTCTACATGTTGCCTCCAGGTTCAACGCTGTAGGCAAATCTTTCTCACAAAATTTTTTCCGGGTACCCCTTGATTTTTAAGATTATTTCTAGTGTTTGTTTTTCAAATCGTCTAATTTTGGGTTGTGCTTTTTTTTTTGTTCCGTGAGTTTTTTTGCGTGCATGCAATCAGATTTTCGTCTTTGTTATAGAAATCTTTTTCAAGCTGTTGTTTTCCCCTTTTGCTGACTTCTGTCTGTAGTTATTGCATAGAGGCCATTAACTACTTGGTGATTGTTTCCTGGGCCTTGAATTTTTTTAGCCACTGCGTTGGGGGCCGCCCATCGAAATTTCGGGCCCCCACAGCTAAATGTCGGGGCCCCCCCCGTCATCCTCCCCCATATACATATATACGCACAAACATAAATCTTTTTACCCCTACAAGTATACCAACTTTTATACTACCCCAATGAATATACAGTAACACATGTATACACACATACAAAAAAAAATATCCCAAATTTTTTAACCCAAATTTTGTACATACACACTTACAAAAATACAACATTTTTAACACCTACTTCCCAACTTTTGAAAAGGGGGGAAAAGGGGGGGGCTTGCAAAAAAAGCCACGCCCATTTGTTGTGAGTCATGCCCCTTTTTAAAAAAAACCACACCCACTCCCCAAAATGCATAAGGCTCTGGAAAAAAGGGGTTGTTGCCCCCATTCCAGGTAATGCCCCCTCTACCCAGGTAGGTCCCCTATGCCAGGTGTACCCCCCTTTATCCAGGTGTCCCCCTTATCCGGGTTTGTTTAGCCCCCCTTTACAGGTAGTCCCCCCTTTACCAGGTAGTGGGCCCCCCCCTTTATCCAGGTAGTCCCCCTTTAAATTTTTTTTCCCCAGGTTTTAAAGGTAGTCCCCTTTACCCAGGTAGTCCCCTTATGCCGGTAGTAGCCCCCTTTTTTCCCAGTAGTACCCACTTTAGCCAGGTAGTCCTTTTATACCCGGGTAGTGCCCTATACCCAAAGTTGATGAACCCTTAGCCGGCGATGCCCCCCTGCATTTGTCCCCCTTATCCCCCGGTAGTCCCCCTTTCCCGGGTAGGCCATTAGAAGGTGGGTTTTTATCGGGTTTATGCCAGGTAGTAGCCCCTTATAGCAGGTAGTGCCCTTAAGCAGGTAGTGCCCCTTATAGGCGGTAATAGCCCTTAACCCCAGGTAGATCCCCCTTGTACCCAGGTAGTCCCCTCTTGAGCAGGTGGGCCCCTCTTGTAGCGGGAAGATTCCCTTATGCCGGTAGACCCCCCTTTAGCCGGGTTGTGCCCCTTACCCGGGTAATCCCCCCTTTGAGCCGGGTTTAGATGCCCCTTTACCGGTAGTGCCCCTTGTTCGGGTAGATCCCTTTTTATACCCGGGTGTTTTAAATAAAAAAAAAAAATTTAAAAGCCATACCTCAAAAGGTTCCCAGTGCGTCCAGCCCCGGAGATTCCTGGGCCAGTTCCGTGTCGCGGGGGGTGTGGTACGCTGTGCGTCACACCCCTGCGACGTGTTTTTATGTAAGCGCTCGCCAAAAGCTGAAACATACAGGGGAAGAAGGCAGAAGGGAACGGCCCATGAGCTGTGACGTTTGTGTGCGGCCGGCGGGGGGGGGGGGGGGGGCGGCCACGCGTCCCCTCTGGTGAGGGGAACCCCTCCCCCCGCCTGTGGGAAACGCCCAGGTGGTGCCGAGCAGCTCCCTGACGCTACTTCGGCGCCGCGGTCATTTAAAAAAAAAAAACACTGTCTGCTGGCAGCCCAAACAAAAATTTTTTTTTTCCCAATGTTTGATAATACACTAATACACAACATATATAATACCACAATTTTTATAATACATACACACATGTATACAACTATGTATAACACACATGTATACTACATACAAAACATATATACACCACTTACACACAATATTACTACCCACATTAAACCAACGCAACAAATTTTCATTCGTACGTACATTCATGAAGTTTGTTGTTTGCCTTTCTTTTTATGTAGCCCTGGTTTTAAAAGTGAGGCTCCCACTCATTTGAGACCTCCAGGATGTGCGCACCTGTTAGAGCTGCTGCTGTCAACACTATTATGAAATCAGTGTAGTGCAGGAGTTGTCGGGCCCGGGGAGACAGAGGGGGGGGGGGCCTCTCATCACTTTGGGACAGTGCAAGGTAAATTTTCCCTGACTCTGCCAGGACCTTGTGCTAAAACGTGGCGCGCGTCAGTTTTAAACAGTGGGGAATTTTTATGCGTGACCACCCGGCGCCCTTCCTCTAAGCACCTGGACGTCCCCCTACCCGCATTTGGAAGGGCCCCGAGTGCGGGAAACATTTGATCGTGAGGCCCCACTCACGGGGCGGGACTAAATGATTTCTTTTGTTGTGTCCGTCCCGCCCGCGTTGAGGGAGGGGGGGGGGGGGTCCGGCTGCGCTGAAGAATTTTAAAGGGGTTGTATTACATTAAAATGGTCTTCGAATAAGGGGACGTGAAAACAAGCAACTTTGCAATTCTGTTTTTCCCAAAAGCTGTCTTTTTTTCACTTTTTTCCTTTTTCGTTTTTTTTAACCCTGCCCCCCCAGTGCGGTCGTTTCCCACCTCCTTTCATTTCTTTGGCTGCCCCGGGCTCACTAATTTAATTCTGTTGGGGCCCCAGTTGTGTTCAGGAAGCATGCACTCCTGCTCTCTCCTCGAATAAGGGGGGCAACAATTTCATCTGCACAGAAAGCACCCCACAGTAAACTGCAGCTGTTTTACAATCAGAAAACAGCAAAATTTGTCCCTTTGGTGCCAAAGTCCTGCATGTAAAATAAAAGGGAGCGATTTGTGCTGGCTGGTGGTTTCATAAAAGATTGGATTCAACTGTAAAAAACCTCCGCTTGAAGGGAAGAGATCAGTGCTTGGTTCATAGAAGCTTGACTGAATGCGGGGGTTGTGGTATGTAAACAACAGTTTAAAAAATAAGACTGCATGGGGAGGAATGCACAGGACTTTGGGACCAGAAACGAGGGGGGGGAAGAGCAAACACTGACTTGGAAACGAACATGAACGTAAAGGGGGGGGATGATGTCCCCCCCTTAAATTGAGAAACCCCCAGTGGGGGGGGAAAAAACCCCGGTTTGAGGCTGTGAACGATTAAAAAACCCTAAAAGCATTAGTTTGGTGTTCTTCTCCTTACTGTAAAAAAAGGGGGAGTACCTGCCTATGGCGGTGCCCCCCCTCCCCCCACCGCAGGCTGGGCCCCGTAAGGGAGTACTGCCCTAGCGGCGGCCCTGACTGCGTTAGCTAGTTTATTGTAATCACGTTTAATTTGAGGTGTTTCATTGTTGCGTACCTGTCCTTCCTCTTCAGATGTGCCCATGTCTTCATACTCAGACTCGGCTTTACCCGAGGTTACCTTTTCTTTCCTAATAGTTGGAGCCATATATGAAAGTCTGTCCCTCTGAACTTCGAACAAATTTTTTTTTAAAAGGGGTGCAAAATAAAAGCAAAAAGGCCACCAAACTTAGCCTGTCTCTTTTTGGAGGGGACTTAAACAAAAAACAAAACATGTAAAACAGTTCAACCTGCACACTGCAAATCCCTTGCTGCGTCTGTTCTTTATAGTGAGCAGTACTGCTTTTTTAGGTTTGGGTTAGGGTTTGGGTATTGTAATGCCCGTCTGCTTTCCTCTCAGTTTCCTCTTTTTTACTCCTTTTGTAAAGATCTAATGTTTGCTATGAGCTGCTAAGCGTGTTACTACTTGTATACGATAGGGAAGTCAGCTAGCACTCCTAAGTGCTGATGATAAAGATGGCCACCATAAGATTGCTGTGGTTTCTCCCTGTCTTCCTGCACTTTCTGCCTCCTCCTCTCCAGTTGGTGCTTCTGTCCTTTGTGCCTCTAAAATGTGCCCCCTCTACTCTTTCCACCTTATGTTCAGGAGGGTCAGGCACTAGGATGCCCACCAGAGCTCGTTCTTCCACATTGGAGCTGTTCACCTCGCTGCCTCGCTCTCCGCCGCACACGGTTCGATGCTGCGAGAAGGGGGGGTGTCGGGCACACGTCGCCGCTGCAGCTCCCGGGGGGGGATTTTAAGTGTCCCCGTGCCCGGGGTCGGAGAAAAAAATTTAAAAAATTTAAAAGTCAGACTCTAAATCTACAAAATGGGCAAAAACCCAAAAAGCTCTCTATGGTGTCAGGTACTTTATCATAGCCTGAAAGTGGAATGGCTACAAACCCATAAGTAAGTGCTGGGTGAGAAAGAGCAACGCTGGGGCAAAAGTAGAATATGGAAAAAAATAAAAAATTACTCAAATTTCATGATCTGTGGACCATGCAAAATCTCCTCATGCTGTTATTGATATGGGGAAGGTGAGAGATCAACCTAAAATACACGGGGAACTTGTTAATGATCTAGGGCAGGGGCCCAGTCACCCAAGAAAACCATTGGGAAACATTACACCTAAACGTTTTAAAGTCCCGCAGTGCCCCCAAAGGGCCCCCTGCTCAAGAAGGACATATGCAGCTGTCAAAATTTGCCAATGAACAAATTTGGGTTTTGTGAGTGTTGGGGGAAGGTGCTGTGGGCAGTGGACAAATCAGCTCTTTGGCTTTAAAATCAACTTGCCATGTTTGGAGGGAAGAGAAATGTGCCTATGACCAAAAGACACCGTCCCCCCCTGTCAAGCGTGGAAACATTATGTTTTGGGGGGGGTTTCTCTGTAAGGCACAGGACTACTTCCCGCTCAATGGGAGAAAGGATGGGGCCATGTACTGTAAAATCTGAGTGAAACCCCCCTTTTTTCCGCAGGACATTAAAAAGTAGGTGTGGCTTTTGGGTTCCGCAAGCAATGACCCAAAACGTACAGCCAAGACAACAAAGGAAAAGGCTTAAAAAAAAGCACATTAAGGTATGGGGTGGTAAGCCCGTCTCCAGCTTTATTCCCTAGAAAAATTTTGGAGGGGTAAAATCCAAAATTGCCAAGGGCGACAACCCCCCCCAAAAACCCTTAAAGATTTTGGATGTCTGCAAAAGGGGGTGGACCAAAATTCCTCCTGTGCGCAAACTTTCTCAAATACAAAAACATCTGCTGCGTGTTTGCCGAGGGATCAAATACCTTTTTTTTTCACTGCAAATGCAAAAACATTTATATAATTTATACAATGTAATTTTTTGGATTTTATTTTTTTTTCATCCCAATGTTAAAAAGAACCCACCCCTTAAAATGATAGTGTTATGCCGAGTTTTAATATCGAGATAGGTTGAAGTTGGTGGGTGGGGTGGGGAGAATCCCGTGTCATGGTGCACATGGCACCAAGACATTTAGAGGTAGGGGGTGTCCTTAAAAACAATTTCAGGGATTGGCCAAAGTCAAGGCAAGGACCTCCAAGGTAATATTTCAGAATCTTGCTTACAGGGCACACCCCGAGAGGCGTGGGAGATTAGAGGGTGAATAAGTGGTCAAAATTTTTGGTGTAGGAAAGAGGGATTTGGGTTTTTGGAGAACTTGGCTACAGACTCTATGCTAGGGACGGGCTGCACCTAAATGAGGAGGGTGCAGCTGTATTGGGAGAAATAATGGTCAGGAAGTCGGAGGAATATTTAAACTAGGAACTAGGGGGAGAGGGTAACTACAAAGATAGCGTGCAAGATAGTGAAGATAGTGAAAAGAGCTGGGAATTAGGAATAAAACAGGGGTGGAGTAGAGGAAGGGCGTGTAGCAATAGTTAAAAAGAACAGGGAGAAAGGAATAAAAACTGAAAAATCTCTAAATTGCATGCTGACCAATGCCAGGAGTCTCACCAACAAAATAAATGAACTAGAATTACTAATAGCTGAAGAAAAATATGACAGTGGGGATAACTGAGACGTGGCGGGACGAGAACTACGACTGGGTAGTCAATTTACAGGGTTACAGTTTATTTAGAAGAGATCATAAACACTGGAAGGGGGGAGGTGTATGTCTCTATGTAAAATCCTGTCTGAAGCCAACACTGCAAGAAGATATAGATACAGGATATTAACATGTGTTTCATTATGGGTAGATATACATGGGGTAATAACAATAATATAATTCTAATAGGGGTCTGCTATAGGACCACAAATATAACAGAACCCATGGAAGATGTACTCCTCAGGCAAATAGATAAGGCAGCTAATTATAATGAGGTTGTTATTATGGGCAACTTTACCCAGATATAACTTGGGAAAATGAAACCTGTAGCTCTCATAAAGGAAACAGGTTTTTGTCAATAACTAAAGATAATTACCTTTCCCTAATGGTGAAGGAACCGACTAAAGGAAAGGCACTTCTAGACTTACTTCACTAATAGACCTAACAGAGTAACAAAGGTTGAGGTTGGGGGGGCACCTAGGAAATAGTGACCATAATATAATAAATATCTATTTATCTTTCAATCGAATTTTTTGTCTAGGAGCCACAAAAACACTGAATTTTGGGAAGGCTAATTTAAGTCTGCTTAGGGAGGCCCTAAATCGTATTGACTGGGACAAGGTGTTTAAAAATAGCAGAACAAATAATAAATGGGAGATCTTTAAAAACATCGTAGGCACCCACTTTAAGATGTACATATTTGATGGTAATAAAATTATTAGAAAAAGGAAAAACCCAATGTGGATCAACAGAGATGTAAAGGAGTCAATTGCTAACTCTTATCAACTGACTTGTCTTGAGGCCTTGACAACTGGCTTAACGACTGTCAGCAACTTCACAACGCAGTAAATTATGTGTCCCCCAGTGTAGGTAATAGGGTCCCCCAGTAAGTTATACGTCCCCCCAGCAGGTGGTTATATACTTTATATATCCCCCAGCAGGTATATAGGCAGGTTATGGATCCCCCAGCAGGTATATGGGCAGGTTATGGATCCCCCAGCAGGTATATGGGCAGAGTTATGGGTCCCCCAGCAGGTATAGGGCAGGTAGGGTCCCCCAGTAGGTATATGGCAGTTATGGGTCCCCCAGCAGGTATATGGCAGGTTATGGGTCCCCCAGCAGGTATATGGCATGGTTATGGTCCCCCAGCAGGTATATGGCAGGTTATGGATCCCCCAGCAGGTATATGGGCAGATTATGGGTCCCCTAGCAGGTATATTGGCAGGTTATGTCCCCCAGCAGGTATATGGGCAGGTTATGGGTCCCCCAGCAGGAATATGGGCAGGTTATGGGTCCCCCAGCAGGTATATGTGCAGGTTAAGTGTTCCCCACCAGGTATAAGGGGACGTTATGGCTCCCCCAGCAGGTATATGGGCAGGTTATGGTCCCCCAGCAGGAAATATGGGGCAGGTTATGGATCCCCCAGCAGGTATATGGGCAGGTTTAGGTCCCCAGCACACATGGGTAGGTTATATGTCCCCCCGCAGGAATATAGATAGCTTATAGGCATAGTTGCCAACCCTCCCGGTTTTGGCGGGTCACTCCCGCTAATGGGGGCCGTGTCCCGCCCTCACGCTTGGGTGGCATAACCTCCCGCCTCTTTAGAGAAGCTGGAGTTATCTGTGTACAGAGGCATCGGGCAGCGTCTCTCCAACGCTGCCCGATGCCTCTGTCCAGCGCCGCCGGCAATGCTTTCCTCTTCAGAGGAAGCTACGAGAGCATTGCGGGGGGTAGGGGGCGGGGCTTAGCAGGACCCGCGAAGCTCCGCCCCCTTTCCCAGAGTTAGAGGAACTCTGATGCCAGCAGGAAAGGTGAGTGCAGGGAGGGCTGTGTGTGTGGGGGGGGGGGGTGTGTTGGTGTGTGGGAGGGGGCTGTGGTGTGTGGGGAGGGGGGGACTGATCGTCTGTGAGGAGATGGGTGTGTGTGCAGTGACTGAGTGCATGTGAGGGGAGTGAAGTAGGTTTTATTATTTTATTGTTACCAGCTATAGGGGTACTGCCTGGATAAAGGGGGCATCTGCCTGGCTCATAGGGGCACTGCCTGGCATGGGGGCATCTATCTGGATAAAGGGGGCATCTGCCTGGCTCATAGGGGCACTGCCTGGCATGGGGGCATCTATCTGGATAATGGGGCATCTGCCTGGCTCATAGGGGCACTGCCTGGTAGGGGGCATTTTATCTGGATAATGGGGGCATCTGCCTGGCTCATTGGGGCTCTGCCTGGCATGGGGCATCTATCTGGCTCATGAGGGCATCTGCCGGGCATGGGGGCATCTATCTGGATAAAGGGTGCATCTGCCTTGCTCATGGGGGCATCTGCCTGGCATTGGGGCATCTATCTGGATAAAGGGGGCATCTGCCTGGCATGGGGGCATCTATCTGGATAAAGGGGGCATCTGCCTGGCTCATAGGGGCACTGCCTGGATAAAGGGGGCATCTGCCTGGCTCATGGGGGCATCTGCCTGGATAAAGGGGGCATCTGCCTGGCTCATTGGGGCACTGCCTGGCATGGGGGCATCTATCTGGATAAAGGGGGCATCTGCCTGGCTCATAGGGGCACTGCCTGGCATGGGGGCATCTATCTGGATAAAGGGGGCATCTGCCTGGCTCATAGGGGCACGGCCTGGCATGGTGGCATCTTCTGGATAAAGGGGCAACTGCCTGGCTCGTAGGGCACTGCCTGTCATGGGGGCATCTATCTGGATAAAGGGGGCATCTGCCTGGCTCATAGGGGCACTGCCTGGCATGGAGGCATCTATCTGGCTCATGAGGGCATCTGCCTGGCATGGGGGGCTCTTTCTGGATAAAGGGGGCATCTGCCTGGCTCATGGGGGCATCTGCCTGGCATGGGGACATATATCAGGATAAAGCGGGCAACTGCCTGGCTCTTAGGGGCACTGCTGGATAAAGGGGGCATCTGCCTGCTCATGGGGCATCTATCTGGATAAAGGGGCATCTGCCTGGCTCATAGGGCACTGCCTGGCATGGGGCATCTATCTGGATACAGGGGGCATCTGCCTGGCTCATAGGGGCACTGCCTGGCATGGGGGCATCTATCTGGATAAAGGGGGCATCTGCCTGGCTCATAGGGGCACTGCCTGGCATGGGGGCATCTATCTGGCTCAAGAGGGCATCTGCCTGGCATGGGGGCATCTATCTGGATAAAGGGGGCATCTGCCTGGCTCATGGGGCATCTGCCTGGCATTGGGGCATCTATCTGGATAAAGGGGGCATCTGCCTGGCTCATAGGGGCACTGCCTGGATAAAGGGGGCATCTGCCTGGCTCATGGGGGCCTCTATCTGGCTAAAGGGGGCATCTATCTGGATAAAGGGGGCATCTGCCTGGCTCATAGGGGCATCTGCCTGGCATGGGGCCATCGGCCTGGCATGGGGCCATCTACCTGGATAAAGGGGGCATCTGCCTGGCTCATGGGGGCATCTGCCTGGATAAAGGGGCATCTGCCTGGCTCATGGGGGCATCTGCCTGGATAAAGGGGGCATCTGCCTGGCTCATGGCGGCATCTGCCTGGTTTATGGGGGCATCTGCATGGCTCATGGGGACATCTACCTGGATAAAGGGGGCATCTGCCTAGCTATTGGGGGAACTACCTGGCTATAAGGAGCAGCTAAGTGGCTATTGGGGACACAACCTGGCTATTGGGGACACTACCTGGCTAATGGAGGCACTACCTGGCTGTAAGGGGCACTACCTGGCTATTGGGGACAGCTACCTGGCTTAAAGGGGGCATTAACCTGGCTACAGGAGGCTACTACCTGGTTCAAGGTTCAAATAGGCCACCGAGATACCTACCTATTGGGGCAGAGTTTGGCGGTATCTCCCAGCTCTCCTGGATGCTGAATAGACCATCCAACAGTCCAGGGAAGCTGGGTGACGCCAAAACCCTAATTTAGCTTTCTTCCAGAGCCATTACACAGTTAGGTGGAGTAGGGTGTGGCTTTTTTCGAAGGGGCGTGGCTTATGTACAATATGGGTGTGGATATGCAAATTTTCGACGCGGCGTGCTTAGCACGCCGCCTTCAGGTCTCCTGCTATTTTACTTTCAAAAGTTGGCATGTATGCTTATAGGCCCCACAGCACGTATATAAGTAGATAATAGTCCCCCCTGCACATATATAAAATTATATAATTGCCCCCCCTGCACATATATAAAAGTAGATAATAGGCCCCCTGCACATATATAAAAGTAGATAGTAGCCCCCTGCACATATATAAAAGTACATAGTAGCCCCCTGGCACATATATAAAAGTACATAGTAGCCCCCAGCACATATATAAAAGTACATAGTAGCCCCTAGCACATATATAAAAGTACATAGTAGCCCCCTGTACATATATAAAAGCACATAGTAGCCCCCTGCACATTATATAAAAGTACATAGTAGCCCCCTGCACATATATAAAAGTAAAAGTAGCCCC
>JAODAL010061909.1:0-20047 GCA_025379985.1 Phyllomedusa bahiana | reverse complement strand
AAAGGTCCTAAGATTACCAGCCCCGTGATGTCGTCATGGAGGAGGGAAGAGGATTCCAGTGGCTGCAACCTGTGAAGCTCTAGTGACCTCCATGCCCAAGAGAGTTAAGGCAGTGCTGGAAAATAATGGTGGACACACAAAATATTCACACTTTAGGCAGACTTTGTCAATTTTCACTTAGGGGTGCACTCACTTTTGTTTCCAGTGGTTTAGACATTGATGGCTGTGTGTTATATTGAGGGCACAAAAGTTACCCTGTTATACAAGCTGCACACTGACTACTTTACATTGTATCAAAGTGTCATATCTCCAGTGTTGTCAGATGAATAGATATAATACAAAATGTAAGCACCGTGCTCTCCTTTGTGAGATATATATATATATTGTGGGGGGGACCAGCAACAGATAGGCAGCGTGGGCTTTAGCAGACAGAGACACCAGACTTTGAGTTCAAGTCCAAGCGTTGCCTGGGTTTATTTTAGCAGGTGCAAAATGGAATACGAAACAAGCCTTAACTTCAGGCTAACAGAAAATAAAGACCTGCTCTGCTGAGCTCTTACTAGACACAGTATCCCCTGGCTAGTCTTAGTACAGCTTAGCACCCACAGTAAGGCTTCTTCACACTCGGTCTTTCCTCTGAGGCACAGAGAATACAGCAGAACCCACCCAAAGGCCTGCAGTCCCAGGCTTTATAGGCCTGAGACCAGCCTCACCTGGTGCGTGGGAGTGGCCGCCCACCCTGCTCTTTGACCACTCCAGGAAAAGCCGACCTGGATAAAGTGGATTGGAATTGCTTATACTAAAACATGTCGGTAACATATTGTTACTGCCACACACAAACTATCGGCTTTCCTTCACTGAGACCAGGCCTCTCGGTGACACGCATTGCTCCACATACTCCCCAAAGCCACATAGGAGAGCATTCTGGGAGAAATATATCCTCCCTCCACAATTCCGCCTGTCACACATAAAAACTATTAAGACATAAATAATACATAGGTTTTCAATTAAATAATCTTACATAGAGATGTGCTAAAACTATCAAAGCATAAATAAATGGGTAAATCTATCTATACCAATTTGAGTGGTTTAGCACACCCCTATGTATGATTATTATGTTATGTACAAACTTGTATTTATTATGTTTTAATAGCTTTTATGCATAAAGTTATATTTTTATTCCATTAGTCAAGTTGTAAGCTATCTAGAACTAAAACCTTGTATTGATATTAAGAGCAATGAGATCCTCTAGTGGCCACTCCATAATAGTGCAGTTTGTTTGGCATAACAGTTACAATCAAACACATAGTATTGTAGCAAAAATTGAACTACAAAATACAATTGGGATGATGTGTGACCATAAAAAAAAGTGTTTTCTGTAATACTATCATGAAATGTTTTAGATGTTTGCAGCAAACTGTTAGGCCGCGTCCCCCCGGCACAGTACAAATAGTGGTCGGTTTTTCTGACCGGTATTTGCACTGTTTTCGTGCCATGCACACGGCGGCAAGGGGACGGCTTTTCTCTGCGATTAGGGGAGAAAAGCCCTCCCCCTTCACACAGACATGTTCAGATTCCGGATATCGGACAGAAGAATGAACATGTTCTATGTTTTTCGGACCGTTGGCGGTCTAAGAAACTGTCCGGCGTAAAATCCGTGCAGTGGAGACTGCTGCATGGGTTTTCCATAGAGGTCCATTTTAAAAGTTTTCACCCGGTTTGCAGACGTTTTTAAAAACCGAAAACTGTCTGAAAACCTGGGTGAAAACCCGTGCTGTGGGAACAAGGCCTTACTCTCAATCACATTTAGCAGTTTTCTCTCTACATAAACATCGCCCGTCTACTGTGACATCAAGAAACCTGACAAAGTGTCAGTTTTAGACACAAAATGCATTGTTTCTTACTAGTAAAGAAACATATTTTTATTAAATCTGTGCAGCATCAGTGCTTTAATACCAAGGCAAGAACAATCTGGTTACAGTCAAACAAGACCTCAAGAAGTTTTTGTATAAAATAATATTAAAAGATTTCCTACTGATTATCCGAAGCTGTGCTCAGGCAGGAGAAGTACAACACTGCATGGCCACAAATAGCTCCAATGTGAATGCACAAAGCTGCTTGCAATCAGCTATAGCTTTTCCCTGCAGAGGGAACAGTAGGTTCACATGGGATGGAAATTCTGCAGATTTCTTCTGGTTGGTTTACACTAGAAACAGCTGCAGGAGAATACAGGAGCAGAAATGTTAGTTACATCTTAGCAAATTTCATTCACACTGGAGATTTTCCTTTCAGATTTTGACCTGTTGCAGATCTTAAATTTACAGTTTAGAAGTAGCAAAGACTAGCTTACCAGATAATGCACCATGATGTCACAGCACAAAATGTTATCTCAACTTCTTCAATGCAATTCAGTGCTGAGTTTGTGAGCTAAGAAGGGATAAGCCAAGATCTCGCCATCAAGCTATACCATGTCACATCCTTATATTTTCTATTGTGTGTATTATTGTTTCTTATGATTTGTGGATTTGTTATGGATTTGTTGTGGATTTTTCCTATAACTTCAATGGTGAGGTCAAAGCTCGCAATAAAATCCTCAAGCAATGTGTTGTTGCAGATTGTGATGAAGATTAGCTATAGATCCTTCAAATGTAAGTTTGTAAACCAGTGATCTTTGAGAATATAAAGATGTCTTGGCAGCAAGAAGAATAGAGAAAGTGAACAATTCCAACCAGAGAAGATGTCACTGTGAGTCACTGCATTTAACTGAAATTATTCATTTATGTGGTCTGTGTACAACTTGAATCTAGCACTCTGTGGTGGTAATATGTGTCTATATGATAGGATATATTATTTGGCTCTCATAGTGCTATTATGTGGTAACTGTATGGCTATAATATTTTGAGGCTGTGTTCAGCACAGCAGACTGTTAGGACAGATTTTTCTGAGCAGAGGATGTGGCTATCAGATGACCAGGAGAAAGGCAGCAACATCCTCAGCTCAGAGAAATCTGTCCTAACAGTCCTGTTGCTTGAAGATAACATTTGCTAACTACTACTGCTGTAAACAAATGTCCTTGCCTTGCAGCTCTAGGACAGAAAGGGTAGGTTGCACAGTACAGCAGATTTTGAAAAAGCCATGCATATATCCTGCCATGAATTAGGGTTTACCAGTTGTCTGTTGCCCAGAGCATCACACTGCCTCTATTTTTCTCCCATAGGGCATTGCAGTGTAATTTTTTCCAGAGGGATGTGATGCATATGCACCCAGCCATCCAAATAATATAAAAGGAATTTGGTCATTTTCAGTTGCTCGGATCCTTATCATTGCCCATATATCCTGCTTCTAACACATCAACTTTAAGAACTGGATGTTCAATTGTTGTCTAATACTAGTATATCCCATCTTTTGTCTGGTACTGTTATCATAAGATAATCAGTTTTATTCACTTCACCTGCTTTAATGTTATTGCTAATCAGTGTACATACAGCTACATCCATATGTATTTGGACACTGAAAAAAATATTTGCTTTTTGTGCCTGTCTACTGAAACATATTCAAGTTATAGTTATTTGAGGGTGTCCACTTTAAAACTGGATGAAGGGTTTAGGAGTTTCCGTTCCTTAACATGTGCCACCATGTTTTTAAAGGGACCAAAAGTAATTGGACAAATTAAATAATTGTTAATAAAATGTTAATTTCTAATACTTGGCTAAAAACCCTTTGTTGGCAATGACTGCCTGAAGTCTTGAACTCATGGACCAGACGCTGTGTTTTCTCCTTTTTAATGCTCTGCCGGGCCTTTACTGCAGCGGTTTTCAGTTGCTGTTTGTTTTGGGCCTTTCTGTCTGAAGTTTAGTCTTCAACAAGTGAAATGCTGCTCAATTGGGTTGAGATCAGGTGACTTGTCCATTCAAGAATATTCCACTTCTTTGCTTTAATAAACTCCTGGGTTGCTTTGGCTTTATGTTTTGGGTCATTGTCCATCTGCATTATGAAACACAGACCAATCAGTTTGGCTGCTTTTGGCTGGATTTGAGCACGCAGTATATCTCTGAATACCTCAGAATTCATCCGGCTGCTTCTGTCCTATCATCAATAAACACCAGTGACCCAGTGCCACTGGCAGCCATGCATGCCCAAGCCATCACACTGCCTCCGCTGTGTTTTATGATGATGTGGTATACTTTGGATCAGGATCGCCATACTTTTTTTCCCCCCATCATTCTGGTAGAGGTTGATCTTGGTTTCATCTGTCCAAAGAATGTTTTTCCAGAACTGTGCTTGGTTTTTTAATTTTTTTTTAGCAAAGTCCAATCTAACCTTTTTATTCTTGAGGCTTATGCGTGTTTGCACCGTGCTGTGAGCCCTCTGTATTTACTTTCATGCAGTCTTCTCTTTATGGTAGATTTGGATATTGATAGGCCCACATCCTGGAGATTGTTGTTCATTTGGATGGCTGTTGTGAAGGGTTTTCTCTTCACTATGGAAATTACTCTGTGATCCTCCACCACTGTTGTCTTCTGTGAGCGTCCAGGTATTTTTACATTGAGGCGTTCATCGGTGCTTTCTTTTTTTCTCAACATGTACAGTACCAAACTGTAGATTTTACCACTCCTAATATTGTAGCAATTTCTCGGATAGATTTTTCTGTTTTAACAGCTTAAGGATGGCTTGTTTCACCTGCGTGGAGAGCTCTTTTGACCACATGTTTTCTTCACAGTAAAATCTTCCAAATGCAAGCACCACACCTCATTATCAACTCCTGGCCTTTTATCTGCTTAATTGAGAATGACATAACAAAGGAATTGCCCACACCTGCCCATGAAACAGCAATTGAGTCAATTGTCTAATTACTTTTTGTTCCTTTAAAAACAGGGTGGCAATAGTTAAGGAGCTGAAACTCCTAAACCCTTCATCCAATTTTAATACAGATACCCTCAAATGAAAGCTGAAAGTCTGGACTTTATGTCAATATCCATAGTAGAACTATAACTTGAATATGTTTCAGTTAACAGGTAAAAAAACACATTTTGTGTCAATGTCCAAACATATATGGACCCAACTTATATGTAAGTTTTCTAATTTTTCTTAAAATGTTTCTCATTTTTACCTGTTAGAGCCACAAACTGAAATGTATTATTGATATTTTATGTGAAAGTGCAACAAAAAGTAGCAAGCATTCATGAGTGGTAAGAAAATAATATGAGCTTTTCCAAATTTTTTAAATTAAAAAACTGAAAAATGTTATGTGTATAAGTATTCAGATTCCTGTACCTAAATAAAATCCAGTGCGACCAATTGCCTTTAGAAGTCAACTAATTAGTAAATAGAGCATAGTAAATTACATACATCTGTATGTAATTTATTATCAATACAACTGCAGCTAGCTTGTTAAGGGCTTATAGGTTTGTTAAAGAACATTAGTGAACAAACAGAATCATGAAAACCAAGAAACATACCAGATAGTTCAGGGATAAGGTTTTGGTAAAGTGTATTGCAGGATTAGGTTTAAAAATAAAATCTCAAGCCCTGAACATTTCACTGAGCACTATTCAATCCATCATTTGTAAAAGGAAGGGTGTATGGCACAATTGTTAACCTACCAAGACATAGCCGTCCACCTAAACTGACAGCCCAGAAAAGGGGAGAGCACTAATTAGAAAAGCAGTAAATTTGGGGCCCAAGGAAATTTTTCGGGGAAAATCCACGTAGGGGGAAAGGAATCTTTTCCCCTTTGGGGACAATATTATTTCGGGTACTCCACAAATCTGGCCTTTAGGGAAAAAGGTGGCAAGAAGGAATCATTTTTGAAAGCCAAAAAAAAGTCCGTTTGCAAAAAAGCTATTTTGGGAAAAAACAAAAAAATTGTATTTGAAGAAGGTGCTCTGCTCAGATGAGACCAAAAGTAAACTTTTTGGCCCAAATGCCAAATGCCATGTGTGGAGGAAAGCCAACACTGCACATCACTCTGAACACCCCATCCCTATCGTGAAACATGGTGGGGGCAGCATCATGGTGTGGGTGGCTGTGCTTCAGCAGGGACTGTGAAGCTGCTTAGAATTAAGGGGAAAGAAATGAAGCAAAAATAAAAGGGAAATCCTGGGGGAAAAAAAATTGTTAGAGGCTGCATTGGGCCCTTTAGACTGGGGTGTGGGGTTCCCTCTCCACCCGGGAAAATAAACCAAAGATAAAGGAAGGGGTTTTCTTACATTTTGGGATTCATGTTTTTGAAAGGGGCCCCAGTCACAGCCCCAGCCCCTTAATTCCCATGAAAATTTTTTGTAGGACTTAAAAATTGTGTTCAAAAAACATTCAAAAAACCCAAATTTCTGACTGAGGCAAAACTCTGTGTTTCCGACTCTAGAAGATAAAACCCTGAAAGACTATGCCCCAACCAGACTGTAGCTGTTATTGTAGCTAAAGGTGGTCCTACAAAGTATTGACTCATGAGGGCTGCATACATATGCACAGCATATCTTTCAGTATTTTTAATTTACAAACATTTGGAAAAGCCTGTATCATTTTCTTAACACTTCAGAAATCAAGCAGTCCCTATTTAGGGAAGGGGATGGGGGAATGGGGTTTTTTTATTAATTTAAAAATTTGAAATTTGGGAAAACAGGTACTTTTATGAAATGTAACCCAAAACAAAAAAAAAAAATTTTCTGGATGTGGGGGGAAAGGGGTTTAAAACCCCTTTAAAATTTTTGGTTTTGCTTTTCTGTACTCCTGTTTCGAAGTTTTCCCCTCCCTTTCTGCCCTTTTTATGTGCTGATGTTGAATGCTGGCTTTTTGTTGTTTCACGTTTCTAGCTGTTGGGGAAAGATGGAAAAACAAGTGCCAGTATGTCACGCAGCACAGGGTTAAACACTTGTACTAATCAGAAATTTGTTTACGATTAGTAAATTGGGTTTGGGGGGAAATTTTTTTTACATTGGGGGTTGTTTGGGGGAAAGGGGTGGGGGGGTAGGGGAAAGCAGTAAAAAACAAAACCCTGTGGTCCCGGGAAAAAACAGAGAGTGCAAGACCAGAGCATTTGTGAGGGAGGGGCTTTTGGGTGCAGGCAGGAGGAAGGTAAAAAAAAAGTGTGTGCGGTCTAAAGTTTGAAGAACAGAGTGGGCAGAGGGAGGCTTGTAAGGTGCCAACATTATTATAGGGTGTGATGTCGCATGTTACCCAACACCCCATAAGTTTTCCCTTTGTAACTAGGGGGGCAGAGTAAAAAACTTTTGTAATTTGGGGGGCCCGACTGGGGCTCGCTACTTTGTGTTGCTCTTCACAAAAAAAATCAAGGGAAATTAAAATTTAAGTTTATGGTTTGTAACTTTTAAAAAATGGGGAAAAAGTTGAAGTGGGGGGAAAGGACTTGTGCAACCAAATGTAAAAGGACAAGGGGATGGATGATTACATAGATAAACAGATAGTTAGACAGATAAATGAGACAGATATGAGAAAAATATTGGCCCAAAAAAAAAAAATGGAATATAAAAATTTTGATAAAATAAAAAGATACAGGCTGGACTGGGCCGCGGGGGGGCGGGGAATCCCCCCGGGGGGCCCCCCCAGGGCCCCTGTGGGGCCCCCGGGGGCAGTTTTCCCGTCGGCCCCCCGGGGCCCCCCCCCGCTCCCGGGGGCTGAAAGGCCCGGGGGCCCCGTCCCCAGCGCCCGAGGGCCAGCCCGGGAGTTGGGGATAATGTCCCCCACCCCGGGGCCTTTCGGGGGGTGGGCAGCGGGCACAGCGCCACTTGCGTGCGCTCCGCTTTATCTTTCCCCGGGAGGCTGAAGAAAGCTAGGGCCCTTTAGCCCGCCGGGTGCCGGGGCCCCCATGGGGACGTAGGCGGCGCCGGTGGGGTTTACTTCAAACCCCGCCCCCTATGCGGGTTCCTACGGAGCGGGGGGGCCCCCGACCCGGGGGGGACTGCCCCCCCCCGGGAGGGGCCCCGGGGCCGGAGAGGAAACCCCCCCAAAAAGGGAAGTGGCTGGTTGTTTTTTTTTTTTTTTTTTTTAAACTATTAAGGGGGCCCCCCGGGGTACTATGGGGGGCCCCTGACTACTCAGGGGGGGCCCCCGATACTAAGGGGGGGCCCTGGCTACTAAGGGGGGGGGCCCTGGCGACGAAAGGGGGGGCCCCCGGCTTTCTAAGGGGCCCCCGACTACTAAGGGGGGCCCCTGGCTTTTAAGGGGGGGGCCCTTGGGGCTACTAAGGGGGGGCCCCGGCTATAAGAAGGGGCCCCCCCCCCCCCCCCCCCTAATACCCAAGGGGGGCCCCTGGCTACTAAGGGGGGGGGGGCCCCGACTATATGGGGGGCCCCCGGCTTTTTATGGGGGGCCCCCGACTTTCTAAGGGGGGGGGCCCCCGGGCTTTTAAGGGGGGGGCCCCCCACTACTTAAAGGGGGGGGGGCCTGGGTTTCTAAGGGGGTGGGCCCTTTTACTAAATAAGGGGGGCCCCCGAATACCCAAGGGGGCCCCTGGCTACTATGGGGGGGCCCCCTGGCTACTAAGAGGGGCCCCCCGCTACTTTAAAGGGGGGGCCCCCGGGTACTAAGGGGGGGGGCCCCGACTCTTTTAAGGGGGGGGGCCCCGAAAAATAAGGGGGGCCCCTGGTACTTAAGGGGGGGGGGCCCCGGCTATAAGGGGGGGCCCCCGGTTTCTAAGGGGGGGCCCAGAATACTAATAGGGGCCCCTGGGTACTAAGGGGGGTTTCCCCGGCCTTTCTAAAGGGGGGGGGCCCCGGCTACTTAAAGGGGGGGGGGGCCCCCGGTAAATAAGTGGGGGGGGGCCCCGGGTTTCTAAGGGGGGGGGCCCCGGTATAAGGGTGGGGGCCCCCGACTTAAAAAAGGGGGGGGCCCTGACTAATTAAAGGGGGGGGGGCCCCGACTATAAGGGGGGGGTTTGGGCCCCTTTTGGGGGGGCCCTCTTACTAAAGGGGGGGTGACTACTAAGGGGGGGGGGGCCCCCGACTACAAAGGGGGGCCCCTGATACTTTAAGGGGGGGGGGCCCCGACTACTAAGAGGGGGGGGGCCCTGGCTTACTATGGGTTTGGGCCCCGGCTTTTCTATAGGGGGGCCCTTTGGGTACTAAGGGGGGGCCCCTGGCCCACTAAGGGGGGGGCCCCCGGCTTTTATGGGGGGCCCCCGATTACTAAGGGGGGGGCTGGCTTATATTTTTGGGGGGGGGGGGGGGGGGCCCCGGCTATAATGGGGGGGGCCCCGGCTACTAAAGGGGGGCCCCCGGTACTAAGGGGGGGGCCCCGGGTACTAAGGGGGCCCTGGCTAAATTTAAAGGGGGGGCCTGACTACTAAGGGGGCCCTGGCTAAATATGGGGGGGCCCCCGACTACTAAGGGGGGCCCTGGTTTCTTGGGGGGGCCCCCGGCCCCACTAAAGGGGGGCCCTGACTATAATGGGGGCCCCGATTTAAGGGGGCCCCTTTACTACTAATGGGGCCCCCGACTACTAATGTGGGGGCCCCGACTACTAATGGGGGCCCTGACTTCTAATTGGGGGGCCCCTTTTAATACTAAGGGGGCCCCTGACTACTATGGGGGGCCCGGGCTACGGGAAAGGGGGCCCCGACTACTAAGGGGGTTTCCCCGACTACTAAAAGGGGGGCCCCCGATACTATGGGAGGCCCCGGGTTTAAGGGGGGCCTGGCTACTAAGGGGGGCCCTGACTTCTTTAAAAAGGGGCCCCGGGGCTACTAAGGGGCCCCGCCCCACTAAGGGGGGCCCCTGATACTATGGGGGGCCCCGGCTAAATATTGGGGGGCCCCCGGTCCCCATGGGGGGCCCCCGACTAATGGGGAGGCCCCCGGTACTATGGGGGGGCCCCCACTACTAAGGGAAGGGGGCCCCGAATATAAGGGGGGCCCGGTAATATGGGGGGCCCGGCAAATATGGGGGGCCCCCGGCTATAAAGGTGGGCCCTTTACTACTATGGGGGGCCCTGGCTACTATGGGGGGGCCCCGGCTTTAAAATGGGGGGGCCCCCCGACTACATTTGGGGGGGCCCTGCCCCAAATAAAGGGGGCCCCTGGTATATAAAGGGGGCCCTGACTAACTAAGGGGGCCCCGACTACCTAAAAAGGGGGGCCCCCCATACCTACCACTAGCTAAAGGGGGCCCCTGATTTCCTAACCCCTAGCTTTAAAAGGGGGGGCCCCGCCTACCTACACACTAGCTAAAAGGGGGGCCCCGATACCTACACCCCAGCAAAGGGGGGGCCCCGACTTCCTACATACTAGCTAAAGGGGGGGGTGACTTCCTGAAACTAGCTAAAGGAGGCCCCTAAATTTCCGGGTTTCTACCTAAAAGAACCTTAACTCCTGTAAACTCCCTAAAAAAGACCCCCAACTGCCCGGGATTTCTCCCCAAAGGAGGCCTTAATGCCGGGATACTCCCTAAAAGAGACCCTTAAAATGCCTGTATACTCCCCAAAAAGAGACCCCCTAAATGCCTGTATACTCCCCGCATTATCTCCAGGGGGGTTTTGTCCTCTCCCCACCCTCCAACCCCCCCGGATCTAGAAACTCTAAGTTATGGCTTTTTTTTTACCCGCCTTCCCCCCCCTGGGGGGTTTTTAGGAGGTTGGGGGAAGGGGGGAAAAAGATGCTGGAAAATTGGGGGATTTTTAAGTTTTTTGTGTGTAATTTCTTTTTTATATTGGATCGTGTTGTATTTTACTGTAATGTGATGTGACCTGAGCTGGGGTTTTTCTGAACCCCTATGTGGGGCTCTTATGGCCCGGGGTTGTAGGTTTTTCACCTGAGTTTTTATTCTGGGCCTCTATGTGGTCTCTATTTTGGCGGGTGTTGTGGTTTTAAACCCGAGTGGGTCTGCCCCTCTATGGGGGTTTTATATGGCGGTGTTGTAGGTTATACCTGGCTGGTTTTTGACCTCTATGCGGTTTATATGGGGGTGTTGTAAAGGTTATATTGGAATTTTTTTAGTGGCATGTATATGTGTCCCTGATTGACCCTGTATTGGGTGTTTCACTTTTTTCTTTCTTGCTGGTTGTGTATTTTAAAAAGGTGGTGAGGTGCGTGCCAATGGGAAAAAGTGGAGGGAGGGTATTTTATGTGGGTGGAGGGGGATAAATTGGGGGGTGGGGGGAGGGGATATTTTACTTTTATGTGGGTGGAGGGGAAAATTGTATGAGGTTGGAGGGGGTATTGTATGTGGGGGGGGGGGGGTAGGTATGTTTGGGTGGAGGGGATAGTGGGATGTGGGTGGGGGGGGGATAAAGGATGGGGGTGGAGGGGGATATTTAATGTGGTTGGAGGGGGATAGGGGTTTGGGGTGGAGGGGGATAGTGTATGTGGGTGGAGGGGGAAAATTTTATTTGGGGGGAGGGGGGGTATTTTTATGTGGGTGGGGGGGTATTGTAAATGGGTTTGGGGAGGGATATTTTTTGTGGGTGGGGGGATATTGTATGTGGGGGGGAGGGGGATATTGTTTTGGGGTGGGGGGGATATTGTATGTGGGGGGAGGAGGGATATTGTATGTGGGTGGAGGGGATATTGTATGGGGTTGGAGGGGGGATATTTTATGAGGGTGGAGGGGGATGATTAATGGGGGTGGAGGGGGATATTGTATTTGGGGGGGGGGGGGATATTGTGTGTGGGGGGGAGGGGGTTTGTGTATGTGGGGGGTGGGGGATTGTGTATGTGGGGGGAGGGGGGATAGTGTATGTGGGTGGAGGGGGGGTATTGTATGTTGGGGGGGGGGGATATTTTTATGTGGGGGGAGGGGGATTTTTTATGGGGGTGGGGGGCATAGTGTATTGGGTGGAGGGGGAATTGGGATGTGGGTGGAGGGGATATTGTATGTGGGTGGGGGGGGCAATTGTATGTGGGTGGAGGGGGGGGTAGTGTTTGTGGGGGGTGGGGGTTTGTGTATGTGGGTGGCGGGGGATATTGTATGTGGGTGGAGGGGGTATTGTATGTGGGTGGGGGGGGATTTGTATTGGGTGGAGGGGGGAATTGTATTTGGGGGGAGGGGGGTATTGGGATGTGGGTGGAGGGGGGGTAGGTATGTTTTTTGGGGGGAGGGGGATTTGTATGTGGGGGGAGGGGCATAGTGTATGGGGGGTGGCGGGGGGTATTGTATGTGGGTGGAGGAGGATATTGTAGTTGGGGGGAGGGGCATTGTGTATGTGGGGGGAGGGGGTTTGTGTTTTGGGTGGAGGGGGGGTTAGTATGGGGTTTGGGGGGATTTGTATTGGGGGGTGGAGGGGATTTGGGGGGGGGTGGAGGGGCGTTTGTATGTGGGTGGAGGGGGATATTTTTATGTGGGTGGAGGGGGATATTTATGTGGGTGGAGGGGGATATTGTATTGGGGGGGGTGGGGGGGGGGAAGGGGTAGGGGGTTGGGGGGGGGGATAGTGGGATTTTGGGGGAGGGGGATTTGTGTATGGGGGGTGGAGGGTGATATTGTTGTGGGTGGAGGGGATAGTGTATGGGGGTGGAGGGGGGTTTGTATGTGGGTGGAGGGGGGGGGGGTATTGTTTTTTGGGTGGGGGGGATATTGTATGTGGGTGGAGGGGGATATTGTATTTTTGGGGGGGAGGGGGATGTTTTATGTGGGGGGAGGGGGATTTGGGATGTGGGGGGAGGGGGATAGTGTATGGGGGCGGAGGGGGGTAGTGTATGTGGGGGGAGGGGGGTGTTGTATGTGGGTGGAGGGGGGGATATTGTATGTGGGTGGAGGGGGATAAAATTTTTGTGGGTGGAGGGGGGGAAAAATTGTATGTTGGGGGGGGGGGATATTGTATTTTGGGTGGAGGGGGATTTGGATAGAGCTACTTTGCCCTGTGTTTAGGGTATGAGAAAGACAGATATGTGCGAAAAAGACAAAATTTTTGTGGCACACTTTCTATTGTTTCTACCCTTTTTAAATTTTGTTTTTCACACGTATTTTTGGGTAAAATTTGGGGGCATTTATGTCCGAGAGGGCAGGTAAAATTTTTTACGTAACAGTAGTGTGGCCCCCCACGATCAAAGGGTGGGCCCCCCCCAGATCAACTCCCCCTGTGGGCCCCAGACTCCCCCCATTCCGACACTGGAGCCCAACTAGCGCAGGCGCTCCGCTAGATCCCCTCCCCTGCAGGCTGAACGCAATAAAAAATAAAGGCCTTCAGCCTGGCCGGGGCTCGCCGCCCCTACTGGTACGTAGGCGCGCGTGACGTCACATCACCGCGCCCCTATGCATGAGAGGCGCCAGTAATGAGCCGCGGGGGAGCTCGAGCGACCGGTACCTGCGGGAGCCGGAGCGGGATCCGGAGGCCAGGTAAGTGGCTGGTTGTTTTTTTGTTTTTTTTTAAACTATCTAAGGGGGCCCCTGCTACTAAGGGGGCCCCTGACTACATCAAGGGGGCCCCTGACTACTAAGGGGGCCCTGGCTAGTAAGGGGGGCCCTGTCTACTAAGGGGGTCCCTGTCTACTATGGGGGGACCCTGGCTCCTATGGGGGGCCCCTGACTACTAATGATGGGGCCCCTGACTACTAAGTGGGCCCCTGGCTACTATAGGGGGGGGCCCCTGGCTAACTAAGGGGGGGGGGCCCTGACTACTATGGGCCCCTGGCTACTATGATGGCCCCTGACAACTAAGGGGAGGCCCTGGCTACTAAGGGTGAGGCCCTGACTACTAAGGGGGGCCCTTACTACTAAGGGGGTCCCCTGCAACATATTGGTGGGCCCCTGAACTCTAAGAGGGGCCCCTGACTACTATGGGGCCCCTGGCTACTAATGGGGGGGCCCAACTACTATAGAGGGGCCCCTGACTACTAAGGTGGGAGGCCCCCAAGGCTACTCAGGGGGGACCCTTGGCTACAAAGGGGGGGGCCCCTGGCTACTAATGGTGCCCCCTGACTACTAAGGGGGTGTGGGCCCAGACTACGAAGTCGGTGGCCCTGACAACTAAGTGGGGGCCCTTGCTACTATGGGGGGGCCTGACCTCTAAGGGGGGCCCCTGACTATCTAAGAGGGGGGGCCCAGGCTACTAGGTGGCCCTGGCTACTATTTGGTCGCCTGCCTACTATGGGGTGCCTGCTACTAAGGGGGCCCCTGGCTACTAAGGGGGGCCCCTGACTACTATGGGGAGGCCCAGACTACTAAGAGGTGCCTCTGATTAACTAAGGGTGGGGGGCCTGGCTACTTCATGGGGGTGCCCTGGATACTAAGGTGGGCCCTGGCTACAAATTGTGGATGGGGGCCTCTGATACTACTAAGGGGGGCCCCTGACTAACTAAGGGAGTCACCAAGACTATAAGGTGGCCCTGGCTACAAAGGGGCCCTTCTACTAAGGGAGTGCCCTGACTCCTAAGGTGGCCCTGACTACAATGGTGCCCCTGACTACTAGGAGGGGCCCTGGCTACTCATGGGGGGCCCTGTCTACAGGGGGGCCCGGCTACAAAGGGGGCCCTGACATACTAATGGGGGCCCTTACTACTAAGGGGGGCCTTGGCTACTAATGGGGCCCCTGACTACTATGGGCCCTTGGCTACTAAGTGGGCTCCTGGCTATCTAAGGGGGGGGCCCTGGCTACAAGGGGGCCCTGACTGACGAAATGGGCCCTGACTACTAAGGGTGTACCATGACTACTAAGGGGTCCCCTGGACTACTTAATGTTAGGCCTTACTACTAATGTGGGCCCTGGCTACTAAAGGTGCCCAGACTATAAATGGGGAACATGACTACTAAGTGGGTCCCCTGACTACTAAGAAACCCATGACTACAATGGGGTGGCCCTGAACTACTATGTGGGGTCCCTGCTACTAAGGGGGCCCCTGACTACAAATGGTGGGCCCTGGCTTACTCGTGGTGGCCCTGCTTCTATGTGGGCCCTGGCTACTATGGTGGCCCCTGACTACAATGGGGAGGGGCCTGGTCTACAATGGTGGGCCCTTGCTACAAAGGGGAGGCCTGTCAACTATGGGGGGCCCCTTACAACAAAGGGAGTCCCTGACACCTAAGGTGGCCCAGTGTCACCAAAGTTGGGGGCCCAGGAACAATGGTGTTGCCCCTGTGCTACTATGGTGGGTCCCCTGACTACTATTGGTGGCCCTGGCTTACTATTGGGCCCTTAAGTAATAAAGGTTCCCCCTGACTACAAAAGTGGGGCCCTGACTACATAAAAGGGGCCCCTGGCTACAATAAAAGGGGCCCTGTACTAACTAAAGGGGGGCCCTGACTACATAAAGGGGGGCCCCTGTCTATAATAAAGGGGGCCTGACTAACTAAGGGAGTCACTTACTACCTAAAGGGGGCCCTGACTACCTACACACTACTAAAGGCCCTGACTACCAACACACTAGCAAAGGGTGCCTGACTAACCTACACCACTAATCAAAAGGTGGGCCGCTGACTTCCTACATACTAGCTAAGGGGGTGGCAGACTTCCTTCACACTATCTAAAGTATTTGCCCCTAACTACTGTAAACTACCTAAAATAGACCCTTAAACTGCCTGTACACTCCCTAAAAGAGACCCCTAACTGCCTGTATACTCCTAAAGGAGGGCCTTAACTGTCCTGTATAACCTATTAAAAAGAAGAACCCCTTAACTTGCCTGTATACTCCCTAAAAAGAGACCCCTAACTGCCTGTATACTCCTGCATTATCTCCAGGGGGTTAGTCCTTTCCCCACTCCTCCAACCCCCTATGATACTAAGACCTCTAAGTTATGGCTTGTAACCCCCTCTCCCCACCCCTGGACGTTTTGTTTAGATGGTGGGAAATGGGATAAAAAGATGCTGGAAAATTAGAGGATTCTAAATATTATTGAGTGTAGAATTATTCTGCAGTGGATGAGTTTGTGTCCGTGACAAGTCATCATGGCGTGTGGAACGAATTGCAGAAGAAAAGGGAATAAGAAAGACTCATGAAGAAGAGACCGAATTCTCTCATATAGACGTCACTGGTGAGTCCCCTGTATGTAAAGGGCATGTTACTTTCTATATTGAGATCAGTGTTGTAATCACTGTAATGTTGACGCTGAGCTGGTGTCTGACCTCTATGTGGACTCTATATGGCGTGTTGTAGTTAAACCTGAGCTGGTGTCCTTACCTCTATGAGGTCCTCATATATGGCGGAGTTTGTAGGTTATACCTGAGCTTGGTTTTCTGACCTCTATGTAGTCTCTATATGGCTGGTGTTGTAGAAATAACCTGACTGGTTTCGACCATCTATGTGGTCTCCTATATGGTGAGTTGTAGTTATACCTGAGCTGATGTCTGACATCTATGCGGTCTCTATATTGCTGGTGTTGTAGGTATAATAGGTCATTAAAATAGTGCCAGAGTACATGTGTCCCTGATTGACCCTGTGATAGTATTTACCCTTCTAACTTTCCTTGCTGGTGTGTATTTTAATGAAGTGGTTAGGTTCGTGACCAATGGAAACGGGGAGGAGATATTGTATGTGTTTAGGGGGATATTGAATGTGGTTTGGGAGGGGGAATTTATGCGGGTGGTTGGTGGATATTGTATGTGGGTGGAGGGGGATATTTATGTGGGTGGAGGGGGATATTGTAATTGGGTGGAGGGATATTGGTATGTGGGTGTAGGGGATATTGTATGGTGGGTGGAGGGGGAATTGTATGTGGGTGGAGGGGGATATTGTAGTGGGTGGAGGGTGTATATTGTAATGTGGGTGAGGGGATATTGTATTTGGTGAGGGGTATTTGTATGTGGGTGGAGATATTGTACGTGGGTGGAGGGGATATTGTAATGTGGTGGAGTGGGGATATGTATGCGGTGTAGGGGATATTTAATGTGGGTGGGGAGGGGTATTGTATGTGTGGAGGATATGTATGTGGGTGGAGGGGATATTGTATGTGGGTGGATGGGTGATATGGATTGAGCTACTTAGGAGCCCTGTGTCTATGATAGCTAGACATACAGATATGTGCTATAGACAGATATGCGACTCACCTTTCTATGAACTACACCGATATCAAATTCTGTTTTCACACTGTATTAAGTGGTAAAATGGGCGCATATTATGTCCGAGAGCCGTAATATTTTAACCGTAAAAACATAGGGTTGGGCCCCCCAAGATCAAGGGTGGGGTGGTGGGGGGCCCCCCCAGAACAACTCCCCTGTGGGCCCCCCACCACCCATCCTACACTGATTGCAGTGGATTGTGTTTCCCTTTAACTGGAGCAAATTTATCAGCCCATTACAGGGGAAAACAGAAACAAGGAAAAAAAAAAAATTGATATAAAAATGCCCCCAAAGGTCCTATTGCGTGACCTTACGTGGGGCACATTAATGTAAACTAAAGGAATAAAAATAGCACACATACAATATAAAATGTTATTAAAATTAATACTAAATCTCAAATAGTCAACTTTTAGCCCACCCCCAACTACCCTGAAACTTTAGAGCACTTATGTATAGCAAGTATTTAATTATGTCCATGATGGAAAAATAACATCAATAACAAAAACCTATTTAGCACCATTTATTGGGCTGTTAAAAAAATAATAATATGAAAACAAACTTTTTGGTCCCACATGTATGAAAACTGTTAAGGTTCTAAAACCTCACTTTTTGCCACTATTTTACTATGTGCAAAAAAGTGAGTTTTATAGACCACACATTTTTCATAACAATGTGGCCCAAAGAGGCCACTATTTCCCTAAATCTTATAAAAAAAAAAAAAAATTAAAAATTTACATTAACAATTAAATGTTACATATTCACGAAAAAAATCCAAAAAAAACTATTACAATACTAAGTGCAAGAAATCGATACAGAGTTCTAACAGGCATGTAAAATGTGTCTGGTGATGATTTTGGGGTGGTAAACAAAAAAAAAGAGAGAGGGTAAGATTGGCCAATTCAGGAACTAGTTAAGTACAGCTTAACTGATAAGACATAAGCATCCCTTTTACATGTTTAGGGAAGTTTCTGTGGGATCAAGAAGATGGAATCTACTTTAATGAGTGCTACCATTTTGACCTGCAATGTCAATATCAGCAGAACTTTTTCTGTCATTCCTTAAAATCACTGTTCAAAAGCTCCTATTTATTATCTGCAACAAAACGAGCCTTTCTGAACCTTCAGAGTAGCAGGCTTGATTATCCCTCTACAATCCCTGCTGAGGTATTTTAGATACCCTAGGGAATCGCCTCAAACAGACTACCTCATGTTCACTCTAAAGGCTTTCTCTAAAGAAAAAATCATAATAATTCCCTTGTTCTGGTTTGTACTGTGTTCCAGTTGCAGAGGAAGTAAAAGAAACCTTTCAATAAAGTCTTACAGGAGATCACTGGAAAGCTACCCCACCAGTCAAGTTTCAAAGGAAGTTCGCTTTGAATATTAATTGAGCCGACCAGTGACTTTGATATGTCTTTGAAGAAGCAGACCACAAATCAAACTAGACCACACAGAAAGGATGAGTGTGCAGAACTCACACCAGTGCACATTTTGTCATTTTGTCTTATTCCATTGCAGAACTAAGACTTTTGTCTTAGTCATAGGAATTTTAGGGGGCTGTACTACTTTCGACTTTTTTGGATTTTTATGTTGCAATTTTTTTCTCTGTACAGTAGCATCTCACCATTCACAACTCAATATTAATATTTTTTCCTGTATTGTTCATGAAGATATTCTGTGATTTTTAAAATAAAAACAAGGGCGACATTATGAATTTGAATGCTTTTTTTTTTTTTTTTTTTACTTGGAGCCGACAACCCAGTTCTAAATACAGTGGGGAAAAAAGTATTTACTCAGCCACTAATTTTTGCAAGTTCTCCCATTTAAAAAAGATGAGAGTGGCCTGTAATTGACAACATAGGTAGAGCTCAACTATGAAAGACAAAATGAGAAAACAAATCCAGAAAATCACATTGTCTGATTTGGAAAGAATTTATAGATATAGAAAGTGTAAATACGACAAATAAAGAAGATTTTTGTTACCGAACTTTGAGAGACATATGAAGGAGGGTGCTTCAAGTGGGAAACATAGAGTTCTCGTTTTCAGTTAAATGCGCCTGAATGTATGAAAGTGGTTTATGCGATTTTTAAATGAGGTCTAAAGATCGACGCGCCTCGCCTATGTGTTAAAACACATAACCAAACAGGGGCATTAGTATGCTCCTAACATGTATAAAGTAAAGTCATTAGAATAGCATGTCACTGAATAAAACTATGGTACTGATTTGGCTTAGTGGACCACAGATCCCAGCAAGACATGTGCTGTGCTGGCTCTCGCTGTATGTAGAAAAAGGGTGAGAGCAGCAAAAGTAATTTTCAAATTTAATTTTAGTAAAAATTAAAAGAAATCTGAACACCATGAGTGGGTTATTAATGTAAAAATAGTTTTAGATTCTTTTTTTTTAAATACATTTTATAGAAGAATATTTTTACATTTTTGGGAATTACATATTTTTATATGAATTTTATATGATATAATTTTTAAATTTAAATAGTTTAATTTTAAATAGTTTGATAATTATCAGAAATTACTTTTTATTATTGCACTGGTGTAAGTTTGAGAAATAAAGGGACATTTTTGCCCTGATAGCAAAAATTTAGCTCCACTTCGACTCCTCAAGCTCAGACAGACCACATTAAAATTAGATCGCCTGTTCAGCAGTAATGCGCCTATTTTGCTGAACCACATTCATACTGATAGTGTCTAATATTACGTGTGACTGCGACGCTCCCAGAATGTCCACAAACATTAGGCAAATTAAAAAGTGTTGAGAAAATTTTCTGGTTAGGGCAAAAAAGTTTCTATTTCTCAGCTTTTCACCAGTTAATATAAAAAGTAATTTCTGATAATTATCAAACTAATATAAAATTAAATAATTTAATAAAAGATAATAAAAATTATATAAAAATATATAATATCCCAAAAATATAAAAAATATCTCCTGTAAAATGTATTTAATTAAAAAATCTAAAACTAATTTACATTAACCCCCCAAGGGCCCCGCCTGTTTTGACCTTTCCGACACAGCTCATTTTTTAAATTGGGATGGTCACTTTATGTAAAAAAACTTTTTCACACTTTTAACCCAAACCATGTGATTCAAGAATTT
>JAODAL010061908.1:0-20047 GCA_025379985.1 Phyllomedusa bahiana | reverse complement strand
TGGAAATAGGAACTCAAATTCAGAGACACTAATTAACTCGTTACTTTTGGCCAGGGATAATATCTCCAGTAATTCTTGCTTGTACTCTTCCATTGGGTCATTTCTGAGGATTTCATAACAGGTATGATCACACAGAAGTCTCTTACACATATCCCTATAGTCCGTGTGATTCATTACAACAATGTTTCCCCCCTTATCAGAGGGTTTTATAACTATTTCATGATTTTGTTCTAATTTCGTAATTGCCTGTTTCTCTTTAAAAGTACAATTAGAGTATCCCTTTATTTTCAAATGTTCTAAATCTCTGGTGACTTGGGAAATAAAGACATCTATACAGGATAGATCTCCCACCGGGGGCATTTTCTTATTTTTAGTACGCAAAGATGTGAAGGGACCTTTTCCGTTATGTATGTTGTCATCTGCCAGACTGTATAAAAGTCTGACATCCTCTAGCATGTCATCAGGAGTAAAGAAATTTTAAAAAATTTAATTTTTTTTATTTTATTTCTTTACTCCTTTTACTTTTTATTCTATTCTATATTTCTTTATCCGTGGTATGTTTTGTTATCCATTTATTATTGTGGCCTTTCTATATTGCTGCTGTCTGTGTTCTGGGGTGGGTTATGTCTTTATAAATAAAGTTGATTGTTTGTGCATGCCCTTACTAGTTTGTATGTGTTCCCTTAACCAATATGGTGGTTCTGCTGTATGTTTGGTTCTGAGTCTGTGCGGGGTTGATACACTTTGACCTGGTTGTGATTAGTTCATGCCTCATGTGCACACTTGTCTCACTCTGGTTTTACTATGATTATGAGGCAAGTAACAGCTGATTTATTTTCTATTGGCCAATAGAAATTGTAGGGGTGTTTTGCCCTATCTATTTATGCCCAGTCTTTGCATTCATTTGTAGCCTCTTGAGAAAGCTAGGCGGCGAAACGTACGTCGAGGCGGTTTGTGGCAGGTCGCATGTCTCTTATTCCTGGGTAATATAACTTTACATTTGTAATTATATTTTTACTATTTGATATTATTTTCTGCAGTGCATCTGGTGTATATTTATGTCACTTGATATATTACTATTGTAATTTATACTATGATGCATTGTGGTTAATTTATTTCGTTTGTTTTCCCAGTGTTTTAAGTGACATACTGTCCTGCTTTTTTGTACTATGTATGATTTTTAACTGTTTTTTAGCTGTGATTAAAAACATTGTGTCAGTTTTGTGAAAGGTATTTGTTATAATAAAGTGTATTATGGATTTTTGACAATTTTATATAGTATTTTTGAGTCATCATTTTGTTTTGGTTTATCTCTGGTATATTTATGGTGACAGTTGTTTATTTGACCTGCTTCTGAATTGGTATTTAATTCTGATACACACGCCTCTAATGTATGCCTTATGGGCGCACCATAGCATTCGAGGAGAAGGGGAAGAGGGTGAGTTAATTTCAAAATATTCAGTTAGAGCTTTTTGTTAATCTCAGCTACCAATGAGGGAGATTTGAGCAGGTGATGGTTGAGGCGCCAGGGGGCAAAAGGGAGAGAAAATATCTTGTCCTGGAAAGTAATAGAAACAGGGGCATGACCAGACCATGTGGCTCACCCTATGTTGGTGGATATTACATTCAGCAGGGTAGGCCTATTAACCAAGAAGTAGTCCAATCTAGAGTAAGTCTGGTTAGGTGAGGAAAAAAAGGTGTAATCTAGGTCAGTTGTATGTGTATATCTCCAAGGGTCATGGAGGCTCTCCTCTAGCAAGAGTGAGTGGAGGTTTGGAATTTTACTAGAGCTACCTCAAGATCGATCAATTTGGTTATCAATGGCTGTATTAAAGTCTCTGCAGATTACAAAGTGGCCCTTAGCTGTTGCTTTAGTGATTATTTTGGAAATGAAGGGAATCAGATGTGAATTAGGAGTGTAGAGAACCACTATGGTAAATGTAATAGAGTTTAGGATCTAGTCCTTAAGAATGATCAGCTTTAACGGGAATCCCCAGTGGTAGGGGATGTTATGATCATGCAAGATTTTTGTGTAAGGAGCGAACTCCTTCCTCTTGAGCATGGTTCCCACGGATAGGTAAGGGAAAATGAATAAGTCTTTAAATCTGTCTGGGAGAGTAATTCCTTTGCGTAGAGCATTGAGAAAATTGTCCTTGGTATGGTAAAAATGGAGACTGGCGATGACATCGCAGGGCAGAGAAGGTGAAATATGCTTAGGCTTGGGGAGCCGATGGATTTGGTCGACCGTAAGGTCTAAGTTGGAGGCATCTGGGAAGACCACTGCCATTAGATCCGTACGAAAAGGGAGAAGCATTTCAGGATTGATTCAGGAACTCCTCGGATGCGAATATTTGATCTGCAGGATCTATCCTCCAAGTCCAGGACCTCAGAGGACAGACGCTGAACTTCATCTTCCAGAGCTGAGTGTGAATCTATAAGGAGGTTGTGGGACGTAACAAACTCATAAATTTTTTTTCTATGTGATCTGTTCTAGAGACCAATGACTGAATGTCCTCCATGAAATCAGCCATCATTTGCTTGAGATCACTTTGAAGATGCTCCCTGAAGGAAGAGTTGTCTTAATGTGGATTCTGTAGAATCTGATTTGCTTGTGCCCTCATGGGAATCGTAATCCAATGACTCAGCATGCGAAGGCTTAGGAGATGAAGGAGGCAAACTAGGGGTGCCTTTTAAGGATCTGGATTGCTGTGGTGGGTGTTGGAAAAACTCGGTGAACTTAGCAGGCTTCTTGGGCTGTTTTTTCTTTGTGGTGCCTCCCATTTTGGCAAGGTCATCTCAGGGTAAGTTAACAAGAGAAGAGTAGCGACGTTTTAAACTACTTTTTTGTTATTGTTTTTTGTTTGTTTTTTTGTCTGTTTTTTGGACCATCCCACCAACCACCCTTGCAGATGATGCGGAGGAGGGTTATCAAATATGTACAAATATGTGCAACTGAGACGAGTAAGTATTCAAATCTTAAAAGATGACACTGAAGAGCGGCAAAGTAGGAGTAAAAGAGAAAAAGGTACAGAGCCATTATTGAGATGAGGTCTTTCAATAGTCCCAAAAAGCAATGTCACCACAAGAATTGCTGTATCAGTACAGAGAGTATATAGTTAGTAGGAAGCTTCTTCGGAGTCAGATGTCAATATTGTGCCCAGATTTAGAGAAGATAATAGCAGGTTCTACTTAGTCCTGGGATTTGTGGGCCAGAGGTATTGGTTAGGCTTACTCACTATGGCGTGGGGAGCTTGTGGATCCTTTCACTGCTTGTCAACAACCGATCTCAAAATGGCCGCTGACTCGGCTTGTATTTCTGTCGCGGCTCATGTTATGTTGCTGTTGCGGTTTATGGTACTGTCGCTGCTGCTTTAATAGAGGCCGAATGCGGGCTTGTTTGAGCAGGAAGAGCAGAGGGCTGTGCAACAGTAAGGGGAGATATTTGCAGTCAGTGAGTGTGGAGATTAGTCACAGCACCATGGGTTCAAGATGGCGCACCCGGGCAGTAACGAGCGCTGGGACTTCTGGGGGGGGACCCCATACTCACTGCGAGCCGCCAGAGACAGTGTTCAACACTGAGGCCCGTATCCTTTTGTCCTCCGCTCATCGGTCTATTCATTCGCCGCCACAACTTTGAGGTAAACGAGAGCGCCAAACTGCAGGTGCGATCCGCCGGAAGTCACGCTCAGGCTCAATTGCTCTCCGCTCTGCTCTTATTTATGCCGCCAATTGCACTCTTCACAAGGCAATATGAGGGAGAAAAGATGCCGCAGGGCTTCCTCAATCTGAGACTGTCGGTTAGGAGTCCATTGCTGACCACAGGAAGGGTTTATTTTAGCCGCGTTGTTCCTCACTGTATGGAGCTCTGCCTCTACATGTCCGTCACCATGCAGGACCAGGTCACGCCCCCCCTTCCAACTTTTTAGTATTCATTTTTACTACACTAAATGAATCAAATTTTAATCACATGTTGATCAGTGTGAAATTTTATTTTCCTGCTCTCAGCCTTTATTCTACATACGGCAATAGCCGGCACATGACAGGTCTCTGAGACTTGTTGTGTGCCAAGCAATATCACTACTAGGATAGCTTCTATTCACTGACATGCTATTCTGAGAGTTTTTCTTTTATGTCTAGCCTGATGTGATTTGGTTGTAATCACTGATAATAATAGTTTTATAATTAATGTAAGTTAGCATGACCCTAGCTGTCAGGAACTCTGTAGAGCCTTTTATTGGGCACCAACCTGTGCGCTTACAATACAGCACATTTAGGCTTCGCACTATAGTCTATAATAGTATGAAATAGACCAAACGTAACCCAAAAGAGACTAGGTTTGCTTTATCTCTGCAATTTTTTTTTACAAAATTCAAAAAATTCTTCACAAATACTGAATAGTGCCCAAACTGCTGTAAATAGCTACACCTCAAACCACAGCTCACCATGTTCAAACCACCCAATCTTTTTACCCATGTAAACCTAGATGAGTTTTTTGGAATAGGTGGCAACCCAATAGTAAAGTGATGCAAAGTAACCTGGCGCTATATAAATAAAAAATATTATGAAGATTATTAATTACTGCATGTAATGCTACATTTCAACATACAGCTAAATACACTGTTTTCATAGTAGAGGGGTTGTCTGTAACAAGGCAACCCCCTCAACAATATTTGATGTAACAGTGGATAGCTATAAGTTGAGGTATATAAGACTCCAGTCTAGGACATCAAAGACGTTCAATGTAGATTATCTGATCAATTATGTTAAAAATAAAGAAAATAGGAGCACTTTAAATTGCTTTTCGTTTAATTGTATTATTATTGAAAATTTTACAAAGAGAGCACGAAATATACTTTCAAATTTATGTCCTCAAAAGTAATAAACATCATTGTAACAAATCTCATGTTTCATTCGCAGTTTGTTCCAATTACAGTATGCAAAAATATAAAAATCCAAACTTACTAGTGGATGGATCCAAGATTATCATGTAATATTACTTAAACAAGAAATAAATTGTTTTCGGAGTTATGTAACAAAACATTAAGTTGAATATATAAATCACCTAAAGAAAACAGAAGGAAAAAGAGTTAGAAATGAGATGACAAAGACATGACAAGAAGCAATAGGGACAAAGAGAGGAGGTATGGAGCGATAACCAACATAATCCTAGTTTAATCTGTATATCAAAATTCTGAGATGGTAATCTCCATTTAACCTGAGAGCTGAGTGATACTATGGGCGACATGTATGAATCTCGCCACGTCGGAGCGCATGTTTCCGCCAGTTTTCCGGCGCAATTTGCGCCTGATGTATGTCGGTGCCGAGGTGCGCTCATACATGCGGTGTAAAGTCCGCCGCGCCTCGCCAGTGTGTAGGGCGCAGTGCGGGGACTTAGGCGCAGTGCGGGACTGCGCCTCATATTCGACGTCCGAGGAGGTGCGCTCATACATGCGGTGTAAAGTCCGCCGCACCTCGCCAGTGTGTGGGGCGCAGTGCGGGGACTTAGGCGCAGTGCGGGACTGCGCCTCATATTCGCCGTCCGAGGAGGTGCGCTCATACATGCGGGGAAAAGTTTGCCGCGCCTTGCCAATGTGTGGGGCGCAGTGCGGCACTTAGGTGCAGAAGGGACTGCGCCGAACATGTATTCCGATTCGAGACAGGCTGGAAAATCATTAAAGATGTCCGTGCGGCATGGAGTATGAATCAAAAAATCGCCTTTATTAGGTGTAAAACATTTTCTGAAAAAGAGCTCAAACCTATTAAAAAAATACATAAATAAAATTACTTTCCAAAAATCAAGAACGGCGCTACATCGGGAATTTGGATATTGAAAATTGCCGGGAAATACAGTAATTAAAATTCTGTAAGCGCTTCTCATTGGTCGGCAGAAACCAGCCAATCAGAATAGGAGCGACAGTGAACCATTAAAACCTATGGAGAAGTATTGACCAATCTAAATCAAAGGCGGGACAGTTCAAAATACAGTAAAAATGCAGAAAAGAGCTGATTGGTTGAGCTAGCGGGGCTTGGCTATCTCGGCCAATCAGAGCGCGAGCTACTTTTTCCCATTGTAGTCTATAGAGAGATCGGCGCAATGAAATCTCGGCTCTCAGCGCCGTGCGGCATGGAGTATGATTTAAAAAATCATTTTTATTAAGTGTAAAATATGATCTGAAAAAGAGCTCAAACCTTCTGTAAACATACATTAATAAAATCACTAACAACGTGTTTGTCGCCGAGACCAGCGCAACATCGGGAATTGGGATATTCAAAATTGCCGCAAAATACAGTAATTCAAATTCTTTAAGCTCTTCTCATTGGTGGGCAGAAACCAACCAATCAGAATAGAGCAACAGGGACCCATTATAAGCTATGGAAAACGATGGACCAATGAAATCCAAAGGGGGGAAACAGTTTCAAAAAAGTAAAAATGCAAAAAGAGCTGATTGGTTGAGCTAGCGGAGGCTTGGCTATCTCAGCCAATCAGATCGCGAGCTACTTGTCCCATTGTAGCCCAATGGAGAGATGGGAGCAATGAAATCTGGGCTCTCAGCGCCGTGCGGCATGGAGTATGATGAAAAAAATATTTTTATTAGGAAAAAACATTATCTGAAAAAGAGCTGAAACCCTTTTCTATAAAACATAAATCAATCAAATCCCTAACAACGCGTTTGTCCGCCGAGACCGCCTACATAAGAATTGGATTAGAGAATTGCCGGGAAATCCCTTAATTTAAATTCGTAAGTGCTTCTCATTGTCGCAGAAACCAACCAATCAGAATGGGACGACATTGAACCATATAAGCAGGGAGAAGTAGACCAATAAAATTTGAAAAGGCGGACAGTTCAAAATACGTAAAAAAGGCAGAAAAGAGCTGATTTTACCCGGGTGCAGTAAGAATCCACCAATCAATGTATGGTCTATTTTGAATGGAGAAAAAGGGGGCGATAAAGGACCCTAAAATTTATTCCCTGCTATGGGAAATATTCTCGTACTGTGATTGGTTGGGGGAAAGGGTTTTCCCTCTAGCCAACAGGGCTGAAAAGGGGGCACAGCTTTTTGATAAGAGTTAAAGAGGGTAAAAGGAAAGCAAGCGAGCTCTTTTTGGTTTTTAAATGAAACTGTAAAAATGACGGCCGAATAGTTAAAATTATTGCGATCTCAATTAAAATGAACAATAATGGGGTAAGAAAAAAAATTAAATCCAAAAAAATTTAATTTTATTTCTTTTTTTGTGCCAATTAATATATGGTAATATTGGTTTGAATAATTTCTTTTATTCAGACTACAATTCAGTCTTATATTTTATTTCGGCAGCAATTTATTACAGTTTCATAAAAAATTAAACTCCTTCTCTCCCATTGGCCAAATAAGCACCTCTTTTATTTGTATCACAAACAGAGCTACCTCTGATTTCTTACCCCATAATAACTTCTTGGAAAGTACGGGTGATATCAAACGAGGTCCCCTCTTTCCCTAACCAATAATGGAAAATATTTCCATAAATAATTTTTTTTAGGGCCGCCTTTATCGGTATTTTTTTCCCTCAAAAAAGACAACTACTATTTTTTATTCATATCTCCCGCCGGCTAACCAATCATTCTTTTGCCTTTTTTGCGTATTTTATGTTTTCCCATTTGTTGTCCTTATTTCCCTCCATGATAATGTGTCCCCTGTCCCGGTTTCTTTGGTTGTTTCTGCCCGACCGGGAAGAGCAACAATTTGATTCTGTATTTCCCATTTCGAATTCCCATTCCTTTTAAAACCGCCTGTCCGCCGCAAAACCGCGTTTTGACGAGTTTTAATGTTTTTAGAAGGCGCTCCGAAATTCCAATAAAATATTAATCAAATCCAAACGCCGGCGCTAACATCCCCCATCCCTGCTCCGAAAAGATCGGCCTGATGGCGGATAGCCAAAACGCGTAGCAACCGTCATCTTCGCCCTATGTGTTCCACACATAGAACAAATCCCATCAAATCTATCTACTGTATTATTTGACAGTACACATAAACAGTTAATAAATTCTTAACCTCTTTCAAATGAGCACATACAGTTGAAACCAGAAGTTTACATACACTACCATATATACTCGAGTATAAGCCGACCCGAGTATAAGCCGAGGCACCTACTTTTGCCACAAAAAAACCCGGGGAAAACTTATAGACTCGAGTATAAGCCTAGGGGGAAAAAAAGCAGCGGGTACTGGTGAATTTAAAAATAAAAATAGATATCAATAGAATTACATAGGCAGTTTTAATGTCCCCCATAGGCAGGGATAGGCAGTTAATGTCCCCCATAGGCAGATAGGCGGTATAGGCAGTTTCATGTCCCCCCATAGGCAGATAAAGGGTGGGAAAGGCAGTTTTATGTCCCCCATAGGCGATATAGGGAGGTATAGGCAGTTTAATGTCCCCCATAGGCAGATATAGCTGTATAGGCGTTTAATGTCCCCCATAAAGGGAGGTTATAGGCATGTATAGGCAGTTAATGTATCCCAAAGCTGGTAATAGGCGCTATATTCCCCTAGCAGGGTATAGGCAGGCAATGGCCCCCCTAGGCAGGAAGGTCCTCATAGGGAGAGTATAGGCAGGTATAGGTCGTTATAAGGGTGGTATAGGCAGGTATAGGTCCCCCTAGGCAGGCTAAGGGAGGTAAAAGGTCGCCTAGGCAGTCTATAGGCTGGTATAGGCAGGCATAGGTCCCCCTAGACAGGCTATAGGCAAATATAGGTCACCTAGGCAGACTATAGGCAGGTATATGCAGGGTATAGGCTGGCATAGGTCCCCCTAATAGGCCATAGGCAGGTATAGGTCCCCAGCAGGTATAGGCATACTAGGCAGGTATAGGCATTACTAGGCAGGTATAGGCAGGCTATAGGCAGTATAGGCAGGGATAGGCAGTATAGGCAGGTATAGGCAGGGGATAGAGCAGGTAAAAGATAAAATACTAGGCAGGTATAGGCAGTTAAAAAGATACTAGGCAGGTATAGGCAGGGTATAGGTAGTACTAGGCAGGTATAGGCAAGTATAGGCAGTACTAGGCAGGTATAGGCAGGGTATAGGTAGTACTAGGCAGGTATAGGCAGGTATAGGCATCGTTTTAAAACAAAACACAACCACTTACCTTGATCCCCCCCTGCTCCGTCTCCAGGGCGGGGCTCTTCGGTCTTCTCGGCACAGGGGGGTGACGTCATCAGGCCGCGCACACAGCAGCGTGATGACACACGCTGCCTGTGCAGGAAACTCCAAGGCCGCGAGTTTGCGGCCGCCCGGGGTCCACTGCGGAGCAGGGAGCGCTTGCTCTCTGCCCGCAGTGGGTATCTCTTCTCCTCATGCAGGAGTCGCATGCAGGGGAAGAGATAGCGACAGCGCACGGGCCACAGCAGCGCCCGAACGCTGTCAGCTTTACTCGGATTCATTTATATGTTGCTCCCTGAGGACCGCATATAACTGAAGCGTCCTGTGGCGCACGGGCCATCGCAGCGCCCGAGCGCCGACAGTGACTCAGTATAACCGGGGGGGGGGTTTTTTTAGCACATTTTTGTGCTGAAAAACCGGGTTAAAACTCGAGTATATACGGTATATTAAAAGACACCTCTGCATGTTTTTCTAACTATCTGACATGAAATGAGAATAGACTTTACCCGTTTTAGGTCAATTAGGATTACCAAAATTATTTATATTTGCTAAATGCCAGAATAATGAGAATTTTTTTTTTAAATATGTTTATTCAATTTGTCTTGTATACAATCAAGAAGATATACACAGCTGTTTGTCTCATTAACTACAATAAAGAACCTTTGTTTTTACAATAGGTGTTCCTTATGGTTTCCACCATGGCGTGAAAAAATACACACACTATAGAATCTAAAAGTTGAATCATAGCATATTACAGAACAGCATATTACATCCTGATAAGTAAAGTAGATTAGAAAAACTGAAAAGAAAAGAACATAAACACAAACAAATCCACCAGAAGAGATACGCACAAGTGAGTTTCCCAGAGCTCATTTCAAGGCAGCCCTATATTTGCTTTTCATTTACATAGGGTCTTACAGCAGTATATAGTAAATAATAACAACGGGAGGGAGAATGGTAATATAAAGTTGACATTAAAGGAGTCCCTAGTACTCACTATTAGATGTTAATCAAGTTTAAGCCTCCCTAAAGTTCCCGTCGGCCCTCCTTCTAGGTACCATTTGGTATGCCGGAATGGGGACACAAGGGTTCTGATTTCCTCGTTTTTCAAAAAACTAAGTATGAACGGGGTCCAATGTTTGAAAAATCTTTCGGTTTGCGTGGTTTTAGCATGCTCTGTCTCAATTCTTTCCATATTAATGCTTTACCTGAATCCAAACCTCCTCCACCTTCTGCACGCTATCCGCAAGCCACATGTTGAATAAACATCTTTTAACAGCTAGGAAAAAATATGAAGTAGATTGTGATGTTTTGTAACATTGGACAGGTCATGAAACAGGAAAGATCTTGGAGAAAAAGGCCAACTGAATCCCCATTTCGCCTCCAACTTTGTGTGTTACTGCTTCCAAAAGGTTTGGGTGCTGGAACATGCCCAGATTCCATGTACCAAATCTGTTTTTCGGAGCAGACACCTATGGCAAGCGAGCTTGCGGCCAGGAGCCAGTGGGTGAGGAGGGATATTGAATCCATATATGGCGTGATGTATAAAGAGAAAGTGAGTCTCTCACCACCTTTCTCTTATAACCGCCTTACGCATATGATTTCACCCTTCCAGAATGATCTAAGGGATTCTGGAATCTGGGAAATCCTTTTCACATCTGGAAAATAGTTTGGTCTCCCAACACTGAGCATCCGAGACACATAATCTCGAGTTGAGCGTAGATTTGGAGTGCTGATGAGAGCTGGGGCCGATAATCTAATCGAAAGAGTTGGATGGGAACTCTTGTTACAGACGTACTACCATGGATTTTGCAAAGCTTGATACTTGTCTAAGGGTGAAAAAATGCGAAGGCGGGATTTGGTGTGTCTTTTGTAGATCATAGAGAAAGATATAGGTATTTTTAGGCAATTAACAAGGTGCTTCCTTCCCAAGCTCTGTAGGAATTCTGGGTCCCTCACCAGCGACATGTGCTTGCTCAGTAAAGCTGGGAGATCAAACAGTTTGCGACATATTTTCCATGTGGCTATGGTATCCCGCATTAAGCTATGCCAGCTATGCCTCTAACTATGTGTTGGAATAGAATGACGTGTGCTTGACCCAGTCTAGGCAATGCCTAAGATTGCATGCATGCTTATTCTTCCTTACATTGGGTAGATTACTTCCTCCATGGATCTTAGGGAGCATAAGTTTAGCTGTTGAGATCCTGGGCTTCTTACTCTCCCCTATAAATAGCAGTAACCCAGACAGGTTTATTTCTGAATGTTTTAAAAGTAGTGGGACAGTTTGCATGGGGTATAGGAGCTTGGGAACGCTCATCATGCGGACCAGATAGGTACGAGCTAGGAGTGAGAGGGGCAACTTGGCCCGCTTGTCCAATTCCCTAATTATTTTCAGAATAAGGGGAGGGTAGTTTGGATTACACTAGGCAGCAAATTTTCACTTTTTTTTTTGGTCCTCGCTAAAAAGTGCTATTTCCTGACTGCTAATACCTAAAAACAATGGAAAACAGCATTTGATCTCCACAAACTTTGCATTTGTGACTGGGACAGTGACATTTTTGAATTTACCTATTTTACAATAAGAAAAGGCAAATTTGCATTATATCTTGTTCACATACAGTCAAGAAAAAAACAAACTGTTTCAGATTTAACATTTATTTTCAGAAATGAGTGGTTTTTTGTGATTTGCACTTATATTGTAAATTGCTTTCATTAATCAAACCCCAAATGTAATCTCCCATCATGTTCTCGTTGCACAGTCCTTGGTAACAATGTTCAAAGTCCATTATATCCTGGTGGAAGCGCTTGCCTTGCTCCTCCGAATACGCTCCCATGTTCTCCTTGAATTTATCAAGATGCGCATCAAGCATATGGACTTTGAGGGACATTTTGCAACCCATTTTGCAGTACTTATTCACCAGAGTCTCAACCAGCTTCACATAGTTTTTGACTTTGCTGTTACTAAGAAAGTCACGAACTACTGTGACATAGCTGTTCCAGGCCTCTTTCTCCTTCCTGGTGAGCGTCTTGAGAAATTCACTGCACTCCAAGATCATCTTTATATGTGGTCCGACGAATACACCAGCTTTGACCTTAGCCTCAGACAGCTTAGGGGGAAGTCTTGAAGAACTTTAAAGGGTGGGCTTTTTTTTCCCCCCCCAAAGGCCCCGGGACCAAATTTTTGGGAAAGGGCCCCCCCCAAAAAAAACCCCCCCAAAATTTTTTTAAAAAAGGGGGGGAAAAAAAAAAGGGGGTTTCCCGGGGAAAGGGGGGGGGGGGGGGGGGAAAAAAAACCCCGGCTTTTTTTTGGGGGGGGGTTTTTTTGGGGGGGCCCCCCCAAATTTTCCCCCCAAAAATGAATTTCCCAAAAAAACCCCAAAAACCAAACAAAAATTTTTCCCCCCCCCGGGGGCGGGGTTTGTTTTTAAAAAAAAAAAAAAAAGGGTTTTTTCCCCGAAAAGGGGGGGGAAAAAAAACCCCCAAAAAAATTTTTTTAAATGGGGGGGGGGAACTTTTTTAAATTTTTTAAAAAAAAACCCCAAAAAAAAATTTTTTTTCCCCCCCAAAAAAACAAAAAAAAAGGGCCCCCCCCTTTTTTTAAAAAAGGGAAAAAATTTCCCAAAAAAAAAAAAGGAAAGGCCCCGGGGGTTAGGGAAAAAAAACCCCCCCCCGGGGTTAACCCCCAAAAATTTTTTTTTAAGAAAAAAAAAAAAGGGGAAAGGTTCCCCCCCTTTTAAAAGTTTTTTCCCCCCCCCTTTTTTGGGGGGCCCCCCCCAAAAAACAAAAAAATTTGAATTCCCCCCCCCCCCAAAAAAAAAAAAGGCCCCCCCCCAAAAAATTTTTGGAAGGGGGAAAAAACCTTTTTTTCCCCGGGGGCCCCCCGGGGGAAAAAACCCCCCCAAAATTAAACCCCAAAACCCCTTTCCCCCCGGGGTTTTTTTTCCCCAAAAGGAAATTAAAAAAAGGGGGGAAAAATTTTTTTGGGAAAAATTTTAAAAAAAGGGGGGGAAAAACCCCTTTTTTCACCACCCCCCAAAAGGGGGGGTTTTTTTAAAGGGGGACCCCCCGGCCCCTTCCCCAAAAAAAAAAGGAAAAATTTAAAAAAAAGGGAAAAGCGGGACCCCGGGCGGGGAAAAACCCCCCCCCAAAAAGGGCCATCCCCTTTTTTAAACCCCCCCCCCCCCCCCCCCGGGGCCCCCAAAAAAATTTTTAAGGTTAAATTTTTTTCCCCGGACCTTCTTCTGGCCCGAACCCCTTCCAGCCCAACCAAAAAAACCCCCTTCCCCCCAGATAACTTTCTCTGCCAAGATTTCCTGTATCCTGTAGATGTTTCCAGCTACAGCTTCAGTGGGAGAGGTCACAGTCTTCTGAGAGAAGCGGTTGAGGACTAGAGGCTTCAAGAGGCAGTACTCCACATATTGGAGGCAAGCAGAGTTTGTAAGCCATAGGATTAATACACACCAGAACTTGAAAAGGTACCAAAAAATGTGGGCTCAGATTGAGGCTAGGAATTTTGAGGCAGACCTACTTAGCCCATAGTCACACTTTATTGCCTTGATAGAAGACTGGAGAAGATCTACATTTTTTATCCGCTTGGCCTTAGTTCAAGAAGACGCTTACAGAAGAGATTATCGAGCATCCTGCCAAATAGTGGAGATAGCTTGGACTTAAATATCCACAGCTGGAACATCAGAGGTGGTAGGCAGAGAAAGGAGAGGGCTGGGATTTCTCCTGTAAAAAACAAAGAAAGGGGAAGTACCTATAGAATCAGAATCAGAATTCAACCCAATTATCTTGACAAGATGAAAGGAAATGACGTAGATAATTTTCGAGTACATGATTCAACCCTTTCTACTTGTCCAACTTGACCTGGAGCCGAGAACAGAGTACACGCCAAAAATTAGAAATAAATTGAACCCCTTGGTCAGACACAATGCAGGTGGAACATGTGCTGAAAGAAACGGGAGGCAAGTTGTGGTGTTGCAGGCAGACATGGAAGTGGCACAAAGTGAGACATCTTAGAGAAACAATCAATGACCACCCAAATGACTTATGGTTAGAGGAAGGTAGTAAAGTCCATAACAGTATGGGTCCAGCGTTTTTCAGGTATAGGTAGAGATAGGGCTTGAGACGAGTGGACTTATTACGGGCACAAGTGGAACAAGCAAGAACAATTTCTTTGATATCTTAAATGTGATTAGGCCACCAGTAACAATGAGAGATTAGAGACAAAGATTTTCAGATACCTGGGTGACTGGCTAATTTGGAAGAATAACCCCAATTCAAAATTATTTTCCTTAACAGAAGAACGAAAGTTTTCTCTAAAGGTACATGTTGGAGGTCGATGGCTGCTGTAGTAATCAGGCATTGAGGAGAAATTATGTTTTGGAGCTTGGAGACCAAGGTCAACAGTAGCAGAGGAATGAGACAGGGCATCAGCCTTCACATTCTTCTCCGCAGGCTTAAAGTGCAATAGGAATTCAAAAAAGAGAAGAAGAGGGACCATCTGGCATGCCGGGGGTTTAATTATTGTGCTGTCTGGAGATAGAGGAGGTTCTTATGGTCAATAAAGATATTCATAGGATGACAAGCTCCCGCCAGAAAATGGCGCCACTCTTCAAGAGCCAATTTAATGGCCAGAAGCTCTCAATCCTCTATAGTGTAGTTCCTTTCTGCTGGGGAAAAGGTTTTTGAAAGTGTCGTGAGTACCGCTCCAGTCCTCACAGATAAGGCATCCACCTCTAGGTAGATTTTTCTGGATCCAGTCGAGTCACAACAGGTGCTGTGGCAAACATGGCCTTGAGTCGGGCAAAGGATTCTTCCGCTTCAGGTGGCCAAACTTTAGGATTAGTATGTTTCTTGGTTAGTGCCAGTATGGGCGCCACCAAGGTAGAGAAGTGGGGAATGAATTGGCATTAGTAGTTCTCAAATCTCAGGAAACGCTGCACGGCCCGGAGGCCTACAGGTCACGGCCAATGAAGAACAGCAGACAATTTTTCAGAATCCGTTTGTAGACCCTTGTCCAAGACTATATACCCGAGGATGGGTATACTGGTCTGTTTGAATACACATTTGACATAAAGATGGTTGATTCGTAAGCGCCTTAAGATTAGGAGAGAAGACCAAGATGTTGTCAAGGTAGACTACACCACAAACATACAAGAGGTCTCGGAAGACTTCATTGACAATGTCCTGGAAGACACCTGGAGTGTTTCAGAGACCCAATGGCATAACAAGATACTCGAAGTGCCCATCACGAGTATTGAAGTCAGTCTTCTATTTGTCACCTTCTTGGATATGAATTAAATTATAGGCCCCTCACAAGTCAAAGTTTGAAAAGATCTTAGCTCTAAATAAAGAAAGAGAGAGCTTATAGATCCGAGGTAATGGATAACGATTCTTGACTAATCTTTTTTAAACCCCGATAATCGAAGCAGGGGCGAAGAGAACTATCCTGCTTCACCACGAAGAAAACCCCGGGCACCAGCTAGAGAGGATGAATTACGGATAAAGCCTTTTTGCAAGTTCTCTTTGATGTAGTCTGACAAGGTCTGTGCTTCAGGGATAGACAGAGGGTAAACCCTACCTTGAGAGGGTGTCGTGCCAGGCATGAGGTCTATCAGACAGTCATAGGCCCGATGTGGTGGAAGGGTTTCTGCTTTCTTCTTACTGAAGACATCTGCAAAATTTTGGTATACAGAAGGAAGACCCTGAAGGTGAGCTGGGAGCGTTGGTGGGAGGAGTGCACCAGATGGAGTGGCACAATACAGCGGGAGTGGGACAGTTGTCCCCAGCGAGTGACCTCACCCATTTGCCAGTCGAGTACAGGGGCTTGGAGCTACAGCTATGGGAGAAAAAGAAGTACACTGTGGAATCACGTTAAACACGATCTTCTCTTGCATTGCCCCAACCTGAAGCATCAAAGGTTCAGTGCAATAGTTTATGGAGCCCTTAAAGACTTCTCCAGTAATGGAAGAGATTCCCAGAGGCTTATCTAGATGAATTACTGGTAGAATAAATCTGGAGATCAAAGATGAGTTTGATGACATTTCCAAGAATCCGAATCCAAGAATGCGGAAACTTGAAAGTGGGCACCAGATGGGGAGCTGTGCTTGCCCAGAACAGGCAGGTGAGGAAGGAAGCATCTTTATTTAGGCTCGCCTCTCCCACAAAGCCTTGGCACTGAAGTTTCCCGGGCAAAGAGGACAATTCTTCAGAAAGTGACTCAATACATGCAGAGATTGCAAGTGCGTTCTTTCTCAGACAAATGGGTGCGCTCAACTAGCATAGGCTCATCATGAGGAACTGCATTTGGGGGAAATGGAGGCCTCTGGAAGACTGGTGCTAGTCGAGGAAGCCTACTATTCTGGGAAGGTTCATGTTGGTGGCGGAGCTCCTGTTGCCTGTCAGCAAAATGGATATCAATTCTAGTTGCTAGACAGATGAGGTCATCCAGAGAGGTTGGGAGGTCCCGGCCGGCCAGTCCATCCTTAGTTCTTCCAGTAAGACCTTCTCAGAAGGCCGCCACAAGAGCTTGTTATTCCAGGCTAGCTCAGAGGACAGGATACAGAACTGAACATAATATTGCCCGACTGTAGAGGCACCTTGACATAGGCAGAGCAGAGATAATACAGCAGAGGAAGGCAGGCTTTTACAAGACATTGTAGAAAGCATCCAGAAAGAGTTGCAAATTGCACATTGACCATCAACAGAGCCCCCTCGTTTCTAAAGGGCATGACCTGGGTCAGGGCCTCGCTGGGTAGCAGACTCACTGTAAAGTCCATCTTGGCACGTTCTGTGAGGAACTGGTTGGGCATCATCTCCAAAAGGATCGTGGATTGATTTAGGAAACCCCCAGCAAATCTTAGGGTTCCCACCATAGCGGGGAGGCAAGGGAAGGTGCAGAGCCAGACTAGCGGGTACAGCAGGAGGAGGGATCACCACAGGTGAAGGAGCAGGTGCGACCATGGGAGGCGTGAAGTTAAGTCCTACAGCATATCGACCAGTTGCTGCTGGCGATGACCTTGACGGGCCACTTCAACTGTGAGGTCTTGGAGTTCAGGCAGGGGAGGGGCACCTTGGTAGGATTCATGGCCAGGTGTACTGTCACAAATGAGGGAAGTGGATCTTCTGGGTCCCTGCAAGAAGATGGTATGAGCCACGCCAGATAGCGGAGCCTTCTTCACCAGCGCCTATAGCAAGGCCAGTTGGGCTTTGATGTGAGGGACTCCCAGTCACTACCCCTTACATAACCACTCGCAGTGACGGCCGAGGTGCAGCATAATACAAAGGGGTCAGGCAGAGTTAAAGTCCAAGCAAGAACACGATGTGTGCTGGCCAGCAGTCGGAGGACAGTGCGGAGAAGGAGCAGAGAGAGGTAAGTAGCGACAGCCCCAGGGACAAGTAAATATGATCGTGACCATGGTCCGGAGCGGGGAAGCACCGAACTTTGCGTAGACTCGGATTGGCCCTCAAGGGAATAGGGGAAACCCCCAGTAGTCGGCTGAGCATTGTAGGCCTGGAGTTATTTTTTAACTGCATATACATCCTCAGAAGAGGCAAAAAAGCATAGAAAGAGAGGCAAAAAGCAAGAGGCAGGGTATAGGCGGCATGTACAGTCATTTACATTAACTGTAGGGTGGGCCCCTAAAATAAACTTGACCAGTGGGCCCATAAATGGTTCAACTGGTGAGCCCCTAGAATCAACTCCATCTGTGGGCCTTAGGCACCCCAGTCCGACACTGGCTTCGTGACAGACATATTTGCAAATATGAGAACTTAGCCAAGGCAGGTAAATCATATTTTGAAGCTGTTCAAATGGTAAAATCTTCCTTATGTGAAAGTCTGCAATATCAGCGAACCTAAATAGTTATTCATCAAACCATAAAAACCATAAACAAAGGGTGAAAAGGAAGGATGTCATAGGAGAGGCCTCAGAAGACAAATCAAACTTCTTGTGTTCTTTTTTTCCAAATATCCCAAGTAAGGGTCATGGGACCCAATAGAGGTATGACCTCAGGGATTAGGAAGTCTATAGCATGGAGATTGAATAACATGGAGCCAACCATAAGTTCTCTGTCTCTGTTCATCTAGTAAATGCATATAAAGATGTCCAGGCGGAACTCCTCCTTAATTTCGCAGCCCAAAAATATTTAACTATATTCAGGCCCCCCAAACCTCCTTGCATCCGATTTGTATATAGGATAGAGCTGTTTATTCTATGCTGCTTATGGACCATTATAAAATGCAATACAGATGCCTGTAATGATTAAAGCTCCACTATAGATATAGGAATGGAGCACTTTATTGCTAATGTTTATTGTCCTGACATTTTTGGACTATTAAACAATGTAACAGGGTGCTAACCTGGGCTACCATTTATAGCTGTGTAAGAAAGGCTAATGACAGCTGATTTCAGCACAATTTTGGATCAGAAATTCAATACATTTTATAATAGTTTGTATAGTAAATGTAGCAAAGCGCCTTAGGAACAAAACACAAGCAAGTTCAAATCATAATATAATATTGCATAGTGGAAAATTGGCATAGGCATCAGTGTAAATATTAATTATAACAGTGGTGCAATATTAGTAATCGTTCCCATCTTATGTGATAAAGATAAAGTCTACCCAGTTTATGTAATATGTTTAGCTGCAGAACAGTATTAAGCCGTTGCCCCAGGGCACAGTAGTAACAGTGAGAGGTGATTGGTTAATAGAGAATCACATCAGAATATGTGCGGAACATCTGGTATGTTGTAAATCCTGTATTATTTTACTTGCATGAGAGTTATAGTAACATAAGGCAATTTAAAATGTATTTTAAATATTTTATTCCAACATCTGGTAGAGAAAAGTTCTGTTTTGGTTCCATGCATAACATAAGGTCATGGCACAATAACTTCTTTAGTAAAAAGTAATGTATGGCAAAAATCCATGGTACATATTACATTCCACTAAAATGGAAAAGGATATAAAAATATGGACATATATCTGAAAAAAAAATTACATGTAGTAGAGTTAGTATATTTTCAGATTGGGGGAAAATTTTGTCTTTTTATCATTACGACTAAAATATTTACAAAAGTGAGTACACCCCTCACAATTTTGTTAATGTTGTATTACATTTTTTAATCGGAAAACACTGAAGATATGACACTTTAATACAATGTAAAGTAGACCTTGTACAGCTTGTATAACAGGTTTTTTTCCCTTAAAATTCTTAACACACCCATCAATGTTTCAAACCACTGGAAAAAAAGTGAGTACACCCCCAAGTGAAAAAGGCCCAAATTTTTTTTAAATTTTTATGGCCAATTATTTTTCCCGCCTGCCTTAATTCTCTTGGCATGAATTCACTAGAGCTTTACGGTTGCCACTGGGAAACCTCTTCCCCGTCTATGATGATATTATAGCGGGGGATTTTAAAGACCTTGTGCTCCTCCCTTCCACAGATTTAAGAGTTTTTATTGGAGAATGCTTGGGGAGTTTCCACTTTCCCTTGTTTTATTTAGCAAGGAGTGGTTGTTTTTTAGGTGTTTTGGGGTTGTTGGGAAAATGCCCTGCGGCCCGTTTTAAAGTGGGATACATGCTCGTTTCAGTATTTACATACATGTTGACTTTCATTTTTCCTCAATGAACTGTGTTCCCCTAGCGGCGCCCCAGCCCGCAGTCCCCCGACCATGAATCCCCCCACCTTGCTTGACTTTTTACAAGACACACTTGTCTTTTATTCCACCTGGTTGCCCTGCACACCCTTGACACCTCTGAACCCAAATAAGTTATTTGGTCCCAATAACCATGAAAATGATTCCGTAATTTTATCCTGGTCTGCTTTCTTCAGCCGGGGCGGGCTTTCCCGGCAATTTTTTTAAAAGGGGTCCCTTCTGGGAGGAAAACCCCTGCCGTCG
>JAODAL010061907.1:0-20048 GCA_025379985.1 Phyllomedusa bahiana | reverse complement strand
TGATTTTCCCCGGGACCCCAAATTTTCTTTTTTTCTTTTTTTTTGGGTTCCCTTTCAAATTCACTTTAAATTTCAATAAAATTCCCAAAACCTTTTAAAAAACCTTTTTCTTTCTTATAAAAAACCAAAAAATTTTTTCCCCCCCCTTTACCCTTTCCCTTTTTCCAAACCCCAATTCTTTCTCCCAGCGGAAACCCCCCAAATGGGGTGGTTCGCAATCCCCGCAGTACCCCCCCCAAGCCCCAAACAAAAATATCCCCCCTTTCATAAATTATGCAAAGTTGAGCGAAAAAAAAAACCCCCGCAACGAAACCTTCCACAACCGCCCTACCCTCTGAACCTCCTCCCGCAACCCCTGCAGCTTGTCCTCCGGCAACCGACACTCCATGGCTACTGAATCGAGACAGATACCCCAAAAATTCAAACAAGAAACAGGGCCCTCGGTTTTCTTCGCAGCCAAAGGGACCCCAAACCGATCAGCAACCCACTTCAGCGATTGCAACAACGACCCGCAATTCGGAGAACCCTCCGGTCCCACACACAGAAAATCATCTAGGTAATGAATCACAGAATTCAAACCAGACATATCCCGAACCACCCCCTCAAAAAAGGAGCTGAACGCCTTAAAAAAAAACGAAGCAGCGGAAAACCCTCGGGAAGGGACCCATCACGAAAAAAAAACCCTTCCCAAAAACACCCCAACAAATGAACACTATCTGAATGAACTGGGAGCAAGCGGAAAAGCGACTCAATGTCAACCTTCGCCATCAACGAACCCACCCCGAAACGACGAACCAACGCCACAGCCTCATCAAAAGATGTAAAAACCCTGAACACAGCTCGAGGGGCTATCCCATCATTCACGGAGCTCCCGTTTGAAAATGACAGATAGTGGATGAGCCGAAATTTATTCGGCTCTTTCTTCGGGACAACCCCCAATGGGGACACCACCAAATTAGTAACCGGCGGCCTCACAAAGGGCTCTGCCATCCTCCCCAATGCCACTTCTTTCGCCAACTTCGCCGACACAACCGCCGACTCATGTGCCGACTGTAAATTTTTAATTGAAAACGGGACCTGATGCGTCGGCTGGGGACCAAACCCCCAAACGAAAAAACCCCCCCCCCCACAATAACGCGCTGATCCGATCCCAAACCTTCCCCAAAATGGCTCCACCTAGAACCCTCATGGGCTACCCCTTGGAATTGGCCTACTGCCCTTTCCTCGTCCCTTCTTAAAACAGCGGGATACCCTGTGAGAGGCTGCCCCACGAAAGGAACAAATTTGTCTAAACTTACACCCCATACAAAATTTACATTGCCCGCTGTTGAATTTCCCGCAGGACCCTTTTTTTTTTTTTGGCCCCCAACCCGGGAATCCACCCAATACCGGGAGACCCCCCTGGCGCGCACCGGCCCCCCTGAAAGGGCGCCAAATTCGTTGGGGGGCCCTCCCTTCCACCATAACCCCTTCCCTGATCCCCACCGAATTGATTGGGGCCGGACGCCTTCCGTTTTTCTGAATCTCTCGTAGCGCAGCCCCCGCCCCTGCCCCCATACGCCCCCGCGCCCCCCCCAATGAATCAAGGTAACAGAACGCCGAGCAGTTCTCCGGCGCCTTTTCCCCAAAAAACGTTCGCCAATTTGGCTTTCGCTTAAAACCCAAATTTGGGGTAAAATCAGGGCCCCTACGTTTTTTTCCCTCCTCTTTTTTTCTCTCCTCCTTCTTCCCCTTACCCAAAATTTAAAATTTTTTCCCAAGGGGAGGGGGGAAAGAAAATCTTTCTATTCATCCCCAAATTTCTCATGCCCTTTGTTTTAGATGCGCCCCTAAAGGGCCTTCAAAGCAAACATAAACTTCGCTACGGGCCCATGCCCAACCCCGCCACCTATCCTGTTGCTCCTTTTCAGTCTGCACTGATACCGTAACCCCACTCCTAGGCCTGTAAAATCGGGGACTCCTTCTGAATCCCCCATTCCCCATGCGGGGTGCTAAACCCACCCCCTGGGGGGAAATCCCCCCAAAAGCGGGGGCGGGCCCCCCTTTTCCCAAAACCGCCAGGAGCTCTCTAGAGGGCCCCAGCAACGCCCCCCCGCATCCACTAGCCCCAGTTTTCCCAGGGCCCCCCGCTAGGCCACAAACCCGGGTTTAAACCCCAAACCGGGGGAAAACCCCCACTGCCCAACCCCCCCCCCCGGGGGGGCCCTTCAATTGGGGGGAAAATAAACCGAGAAAACATGTATCATGTTTTCCCAAAGTTATATCAACAAAAGTTCAAAAATTTCGGTTTAAAAAAAGGTAAAATAAATAAGGTTAAAAACACATTTTTATTTGTATAATAGCCCAAAAAACAAATCAAATATGAAAAATTTTTATGGGTTTAAAATTGAATACGGGAAATGTGTGTTTTTATGTATATTTTGGGAAAAAGGAAAGATAGTTTTTTTTCATGGGGTTTAAAGGTACTTACATCTTAAACCTGGAGGATTAAAAATCCCCGGCCATTTATTAGGTAACCTTCCAACTGCTGTTAAAAAATTAATTTTAATAAGCCAACCCAATGGCGGAAAATCGGGTGCATTTAGGATGTAGACATGGTAAAGGGACAATCTCCTGCAGTTCAAATGAGCATCTTTGGGGGGAAGGGAAAGGGATTTGAGTGCCTTTGAACGTGGCGGGGTTTTTGGTCCCAAAAGGGCTGGTCTGGGTATTTCAGAAATGCTGATCCCCGGGGATTTTCACGCAAAACCCCTCTCTAGGGTTTACAGAAAATTTGGTCCGAAAAAAGAAAAAACACCCAGTGAGGGGCCCCAGCCCTGTGGGGGGGAAAAGCCTTGTTGATCCCAGAGGTAAAAGGAGAATGGGCAGATGGTTCGAGCTGATAAAAAGGCAAAGTGATTTCAAAAAAGCCCCCCGGGTTAAAACCCAAGGGTGGGGAAAGAAGAGCATTCTAAAAAAGAACAGTCCCGGCAAACTTTGGGAGTTGGGCTTAGGCCCAGCAGAAAAACCACCCGGGTCCCAAATTCCTTTCAGCTAAAAGAACGGAAAAACTGAGGTTAAAATTTTCCCAAAGGGCTCATCAAAATTTGGACAGTAGAAGTTTGGGAAAAACGTTCCCTGGTTTTGTTGGTCTCGATTTCTGTTGCGGACTTTTGGAATGGTGGGGTCGGGAATTTGGGTAAACAACATGAAGCTTTGGGTTTCAACCCCTGCCTTGTATCAAGGTTCGGTGGGGGTGGGGGGGGTCTGGGGGGGGGGATTTTTCTTGGATTTTTTTGGGGCCTTTTTGGGTTACCTTTTGAGCATCGGGGAACCTTGTGGATCTTGCCACAAAAATTGAGGCGTTTGGGAAAAAGGGGTCCAAAAACCCTTTTTCAAGCAGGGTTTTCCTAATAGTGGCCGGGGGGGTAATCGGTTGAGTTCAACCATTTGAGAAGAGTGGAAAGGGTGGCAGAACGAGAAACCCTCAGGGGAAAGCTCACATCTAATAACGTCTCTTATGGGAAAGGGGCTTCTGGTTCCTCCTTTTTGGCTTGTAAAATTTATTCATTTAAACAAAATGGCGGCCACCCCCCAAAGCTGTGTCAGTTTAAAAAAATGCAAAGGTGTTATTTGTGTATCTCGCCCCCACCATGGGTGGCCAGCCCCAAGGTTAGAAGTTAGATTAGAAAAGACCCTTCTCAGACTGTGCCCTTTTACCCAGGAAAACATAAAAAGAATGAAGAAAAGCCTTAATTACAGTTTTGAAAAACCAAGGGGCAAAGAGTAAACATTGGGTAGCTCAAAATAACCAACTTTTTTTAGAGCTGTGTAAAAATTTTTTGAGAAAAATTAGATTTGTCCCAGAAAAGTACAAGCATGGTAAAATGCTATGTGATCTAATGAAAATATATTAATAAAAAATGTTTCAAATACCCATTTTATATTGCATCAAAACCCCACCCTTTGACTATTTGATTCTCATTAGGTATACCGGGGGGAATAATTGATTTAAACAGGGGAAAAAAAGAAGTAATGTTGGATACATTGTATAAGCAGGGTAAAATGCTCCCAAAATTATAGCAAAAATTAAAACCTTTAAAATATAACAAAATACCCAAAATCAGGCAACCAGAAAACACCAATTCCCCCCTTTATTTCACCCTTGGTAAAAAATTAAAATTTTCATGAAATTTGGGCTTTTGGGGATGAAAATTTTTTTACTATGATCTGATAGTTAAAAACAAACATGCCTTCAAACTCTTGAAATCCATGTTAGGGCAAATTAAATAGTCTATTGTTGGTCTATTTTGTAAAATGGTTTTTCGTAATTTTTTTTATGTTAAAAATAGGGCTCTACTTGTGTTTTTAAAACCTGCCACAAAAGGACAATCTGCCCATGTTCTTGGGCGTAATGCGCTTCCCGGGGTTCCCCAAAATTTATAAGGGAAAACCCCAATATTTTGATTCTTTATTAATTTTAAATTTCAAAATTAAAATCTTCAATTGTGGAAAATTCCGTTTTCCCCCGGTTTTTCGGGATGGAGGAAAGGTTTCATAAAGGGGCCAAAATTAGGATACACATGGCCCCCAAAAAATTTAGGGGGGTTTAAAATTAAAAGGTGTTTTTCCCACAGGAAAAACACCCCCCCTTTGGGAAATTTTAACTGTTAAAGAAGGGGAGGGAGTGTTTATATTTTTTGCACCTAGTCTTTCTTTGCTTTGTTTTTCATCTTATTGAGGGGGATCCACATATGATAGAAATTTCCCCCACCCGCTGTCCGATTTTGCCCCTTTTAATTGCGACATTCCAAATTGTATCTTTTTTCAGTCATATAATAAAAAAAATCACAGGTGCAACGCCTTAAGCCCCTTTTAGTAATCATTCACTTAAAAATTTTTCCCAGTACAGTCAAACAAGCAAAATAGGGTTATAGTGTGATTTGGATTGTCATTTTCCCTTCTATTCTCGTCCGATAAAGTCCCCCCTATCAATTTTTGTCCAAAATGAAAAAGGGGGTTTTGGTCTGAAAACCATACAAGCTTAATATTTTTGTGGTGTACCCAATCTTGTCATGCAAAAAATGATTTAATTTCCATTTGGCTAGTAAAACCACAGTTTTTTTTTGGGTTTTTCCAACCACTTTGTCCATGGTTGCACCCTCTTTCCTCTGAAAGTTGAATGGGTATAAAAAAGGCCAAAAAAGGCCCATGCCACGAAAAAGGCAGTAGCCCCCATCCGGGGGTTTTGATCTAAAAAAAAGATTTTTTTCTCTGGATACACCTTTCATTTTGGAACGGGTTCCACTTTTTTTCCCCTGGTTTTCTTTTTTATCAAACTTGTCGCTCCTTTGAGCAATGACCTCCGCAAGCCCGGAGGACTTTATTCCCAGGTTGTTCCCCAAATTTTTGCCCATCATTGAAAGAATCTGTGAAATCAAAACCTCTGGTTCCCGTAATGGTTGTCACTGTAGGGGCCTCTATTTTAGCTATTTTCATTTTATGGATGGAAAATGGATAATGGATAAATTAACAATTGAGCTATTCTGTCCCCCTTTTGAACCAACAAATCATTGTGCCTATTTAAACAAAAGCCCCTTTAATTTCCCCCTGATAATTTTGTTATCACTCCTCCCATTACTTAAATCCCTCTCAATCCCAAAACTTAAAATTTAGTGCTATGAGACCAAATGCTAGGAGGGTATTTGCAGTCAAAGCTGTTCGAATGCTTTTATTCCCTTTTTTCCAGTTTGTTTCTTCATGCGAGTGCAAATCTACCCCTTCAGCCTGTGGAGTAGCCCAAAAGGTCCAGATCCTGGTTCAACTCAAAGGAGGACTGTTTTTGGGTCTGTGCCTTTAAAGGGCTTATCTTAAATTGGGGGAAATCATCCTCTTTAAAGGAGGTTTCCTGTCTCCGATTGGTCTTTTTTAAAAAGAAAAAAGGGTTCTTTTAAATTTTTTTCCCTCCCCCCCTTTGTGGGTTTTCCTTTCCCCAAATTTTTCTTTAATTGTTTTTTAATAACCCATTCATCTGCTCCCCAAACCCGCGTTGGGTTAAATGGGAAAATGAAAGACCCTAAATGTTACCCCTTAACGAAATCTGCCACTTTTTGTTTTTGAAACGATTTTCCATTGTCGCTCTGATTTGCAAGGAAAACATAAAAATTTTCTAGGGTTTCCATAGTCTTTTTGTATGTTGGCATTTGCATTTTGCATGGAAAAGCCGCATGTCCCCAATCTATCCATAGCCGTGAATAACACCTCCATCCTGTGGAAGGGGACCAATATAGTCTACCTGCCAAATCTGTCCAGGTAGTTTACCTCTGGCTATTTGGCCCCTCACCACATGAGGAAAGGTTTTGTTTGAATGTTGCATACGGCACTTCATGATTGTTCTTTTTCATATTAACCTATGGGCACCCCCGGGGTTTTTGCCCACGATAAGTGGTTTTCTCCAAATTCCCATTTTTTATGTGCCCACGAGCCAGCCCCCGTAAATTTTTCAGTTGAAAACAAATTCCCTGGTGTCCAACTGTATTTTGGGGGTGTTCATCTCAACTGAGTTGAAATCTTTCAGGGGATCTGAAGCACAATGGAAACAACAGAAATACGTTTTTTTAATTTTTTGTACAAATTGCCCAGTTTTGCCAACCAAAATCTTTTTTCCCCCCCAACCTCCTTGCTGAAAAACTTCCTCATTCGGAACCCAAGTTTGGAACCCCTGTATCAATCCATTTGCCACTGACCACGAGTCAGATACAGATGACATTTTTCTCAATGAATCCCGCCTCAAAACCTATAAACTGCATACAGTTCTGCATATTGACTACTCTTTCCCCCTCCTTAGTCCCAGTATCTGTTACTTGTGGGTGGTACCCGACGCCTTCCCCACTCTGTTGTTACCTTGATACTGGTAAACCCTCAGTAAACCAAGATTCTTTTTTGTTCGAAATCAATTTTTCAAAGGAAACCCCCCATTTTACTGGGGGGTTCCAGGGGCTGATTTTTGCGTTTCTGCTGCTGAAATTCCTAGGGACTTTTGGGAATTTTCCATGTAAAGTAGAGATTCCATTTTTTTTCCCCGTTTTGCCCGATCGAATATACCATTTCACTTAATTATTGTGATTCTTTTTTGGCCATGTCCCATGCGGTGGGTTTTGGGGGAGCCGTACCCACGCAATTGGAAATTTCCGGGCCTTATGTTACTTCATTCCTATTGTTAATTGTTCTGTATCAATCAATGCCCGTAAAATGCTAATGCTGGATTCAAAGGGGTGTAACGCTGGGCTGCATCACAACTTTCTACTCCAAAAACCCCCAAAGGGGCCTTTTTCCCCTTTCTTCTGCCCCAAACTCCAAAATTTGCATACATTTCTTGACTGATAATTTAAATCCATAGGGTTTATCATCCAAAAACTGGGACCAAAAACTAATGCATTTTGACAGGCCTCTTTGCTTTTCAAATGCCCGTTGGTTCTCCCCCATTTCCCTTCAATTGAATTTTTTCCTTTGTTTGTAGATGGTTTGAGTATCTGACCAATATTGGGAATAATTTCTCCCCCGAACCCCAAAAATGCCCATGAACTGTTTTGGGCTTTTTTGTCCCGGGAGTGGAAAACAAAGGGTCTTTTTTTAGCCTTTGGTGTAATCTCCTTTGTCCCCTTTTTTAATTGGGGTACCAAGGATTTTTTCTGCTTGGTTTCAGGTCCCCCGCCCTTTTTCAGGTTAATCTCCCACCCTTTTACTTTTAGTGGTCAATTAGGATCCATTGATGTGACTTCTTTTGTTCTCCACACCCGTGGAGGGAGCAGGGGGGGTGAGGGTTTGGTGTGTTTTGAAGAAAAAGCGGAGTCAAGGGGTTTTACGGGCAGCGGGCTTGCGGGACCGGTGAGAGTGTAAGCCCTTGCTATGATAGAGGGTCAGGTGGAGGGGTGGGTGGGATGGTGGAAAGAAAATGATTCAGTTTTTCTCAAATGACTTTTAGGAGACGGGAGGGAGGAAGGAGAAAGGGAAGACAGACAATTGGGGTCTTGGCAGTAGAGAAGTATTTAGGGCCCGGGAGTTTTTAAAATTGGGTGTCTCAATACAGGGGTATTTAAGCCATGTATTCATGAGTACCAGACCCAAAAGGGGTAATAAGAAAGTAAGGGACTAGGATGAACCTGGGGAAAACCGACAGGGAGGGTTGAGGGGAGGGGATGTGGGAGAACGCTGATTTCCCCTCAGTGAGTTATTTAAAAATCAGGAAAGGGCGACCATGAGCGAGGGTGAGAGGATTTGTAGCAGGAGGGAATGGTCAACCCTGTAAAAGGGAGAGGATAATCTAGGAGGAGAGGAAAGAGTAATGACTTTAGGCTTTAGCAGTGACTAGGCTTGGTGACCTTGGTTAGGGCTGTTTCTGTAGAAGAGATTTGGAGGACAGATGGGAGGACAGTGAAGTTAGTCGATATCAATATTTTTTAACATGTTCTCATATTCTGTAGCTTTCAATTTGGCAACTAGGCTTAAATAATAGTCTGAAACTTCCTTGTCTGGAGAGAATAAAATGTTTTTAGCAATCTCCTTATTATCAGCATAGATAGACATTACGACTTAATGGAGGACACAATGCGTTTTGTGACATGTGGGATTGCAAACTTAAAGGCATTTCTGGAGGTTAAAATTGCCAGGACAAGCATTTCCAAACAAGGCGCCAAAGAAGTAAAAGAGTGTCCACTGTTAGATTGGGCGCTGTCGACATTGCAGACACCCTTTGGGAGGCAAGCATGCGATGAAGCCTTAGAGTTTTCTGAGGCAATGAGGGAGGAAGACTGGGGTTGAAGCCCTTAACGGACCCGTAGTTGTGTTTTTTGTTGACACGTTCGTTGTTACCTCTCGCCGGTCCCAGAGCCATAACTTTTTTATTTTTCCACTACAATGACATATGTAGGGGCTTTATGTTTGTGTTGCGGGACAAGTTGTACTTTTAATGGTGTTTTGCTCTGTACTGATAGGAATTTGACTGGGTAAACCGCCTATAAATTTCCATGTGGGGACAATATGGTTGAATAAATTTTATGTTCAAAAGTGGTGACGGGTTGGGTGTTTGCTCTTTACAGCATTCATATCTTTGGGTAAATAGTAATGTTGAGATCAAGGATTTACAGGTAGATATGCATACGGAAATACGCCAGGGACATAGTAGGGTTTACCATTGTAGGTTTTGGGAACGTAAAAAAATTTCAAACATTTTTTCTTTTTTGAAAATTTGCACACGGCGCCATTGTTGCGACCAATACCTTTTTGTACTAACACATACAGTTTGAAAGGAATGTACTTTTTTGATCACACTTTATTCAAATTTTTAAGTGACATGAAATTACCAAAAAACGCAAGTGGGGCGTGTTGGAGGGGGGGGCCGGGCGGTCGGGGTGTCACTGCGTAGGGGTGTTTGGGAGGGGTTAGGTGTTTGTGCGTGAATGGGTCGGACGCAAGCTGGGGGAGTCCTATTGTATGGGTGTAATAGGTGTTAAGTATTTGGTTTGGTGTGATGGGGCTTTATTGGGGATATGGGCGGGTGATTTGAAACTTGTTAATAATTTTGTGGTGCGTCTCAGTGAAACTTTAGTTATGTAGTTTTTTTTTGCTGTAACATTGATGTCCATCCTAGGGTTGATTGACCACTATGTGCGGCCAAAAGCGATCATTAATACAGTCTAATGCAATGGCATAGTCATGCCTTAGACATGTACCAGTGGCGGGGTTCCTCACTTTTTTCCTGTGGCCGAAGAAGTGGGGCAAACGAGGAACATGAATGTGATGGTAACGTGCACAGGGGCATCCAGCTGCCATGGACGGGCGTCGGATCGCTGTGCAGCTACTGACTTGCGTGGTCGATGGCCGTTATCCTGATGATCGGTTGCGCGGCACCAGATCTTCATTCTTTCAGATGCCAGTGGCTACATCATTTTGCCGGTGGCATTCTGAAGGGGTTAAAGAGTGCTCGGGAAGTGCGACGCTGCCCGTTTCGACGCAGTAACGGACGGGTGTAGGGCCGGCGTTATAGCCCGCTAACACACCCGGCGGGCTGTGCGGGGGGGTCGCGGAGCCATCCTCCTGCATGTGACCCTTAGGGTACCGCGGACCGTACGCATAAAGCCAGAGGTCCTTAAGGGAGGTTAAATATACCCCCCACCTTACGCTTTGGATGTGAACATAGTTTAAAAACTGATATAATCGGTTCCAATCTCAGGCATTGGGTATACTACGAATCTGACAGGATAAGGTTCTTTAAGGCTGCTGCAACAGAAAGTATCCCACCATTAATGTGGGAGATGGTTGACACGCACCTCCTTCTCCTCACTCTCTGAACATTGATTTCTCCCGTGTAAAAGAGTATGCCTCATCACTCCTACTATGGAAGCTCAATAGATTGCGACGTTCATAGGTTCCTGGTCCATGAAAACGAGCTCTCTCTAAAGGATTTGTTGAACACGCAAGTTGTCTGCGACGTCATAATTATGTTACATATATAATGAACTCTGAAAAAACCTACAATAAGCATGCAAATTATAAATAATACTGCAAACAACCAAAACAAATATGGATCACGTCATGTCTCATCTTTAGTAGAAAACAAAAGTATTGGTGATAGATTCCCTTTTTATGTCGTATAGCTGTGCTACAGCACCAGACAGGTTCTAGGGTAATGTGGAATGTGGTACATTTGGCGGATGAGTAGCTTTGACCTTACTTATTTGGATTATGACTCTCCATTAAAATTTTTCATATATAAATCTAGCATAAATGTATGATAAGTACTTGATCAATTAATTAGTTTTCATTAAAAAACATAGGATTCAACGATAATTATTACTTGTTAGTGCCATCCATAGTTTGTTTTTTTTTTATATGACTTGTAAGGGCAGTTTTAAAATAGCTGTGTTGATAATTACAGCACGAAAGAATGACGTAGATACGGACACTGATAACATGAGGTACCGAATACAGCTTTTAGTCACTGGGGGCGGTGGTCTGGGCGGGTTGTATGGGGTCATGTTTTGATGTGAACACTAAATAATCTGGCTAAAGATGGTTTCTGTTATAGTATATAAGTAAACATTATGTTTCTAGAAAATATGGCAAATACTCAAAATGTTTTGTGTGTAGACGTTGGGCGGCACGACGGACTTGTAGTGATATTTTTGACGTGTCAGTTAGTGTTCGGTATTTAAATTTAACATAGCTGGATAATTGGAGGACTTTTTGCTCAAGAATGGATGTGCTGCATTGGAAGGTCGAATAGAATAGAACATTTTTTCCTTGGCTATATTTTACATACAGAAAAATCCATTAAAGCTCTTACTGCAGTGAATGGTATAAAGCCCCACTTAACCAGAAACTACTTCATTAGCTACAAACCAAAGTGCCATGTATAGAGAATTTTCCAATTAAATTGTTTAGCGCAAGACAGATTAAATCTCAGGCTTTCGTATAACACTAGGCAATATATTGACGTGTATGTGCAGTTCTAGGGTTAGTGCACAGAGGAAGCCGTACATGTACAGCACAAGGTACCAATGAGTGGTAGAACACACTCATAATATGTGGCACAGTTGTTTACATCTGCTCATAGGTATTGTAAACTACATACGAGGTATTTCATATAGAAAAATGTCACACAGACGTCAATACATTAGGAGGCTGTGTGTGAATACTGTGCCTAGGGTTTTGATCACAATACAGATCTGTGTGCTAATGGGGACGAGGCCATACATTGTTTGAGGGGGCTTTCGGCAGTGGCAGTAGCCTAGCTAGCCGGAGGCAGGTGGTGGCCCACCCATGGGCAGCATGGTTTTGCGATGCCGTGTTGATTTACACTCTAGATGCTTCGGTAGCAGAGCTGGGCTTTGTTACCTCATTTGCAGTGGGAGCTGGCTGTAATGCACAGCCGGGCTTCCACAGCAGTGGTCAGTTTAACCCTCTAGATGCCTCAGCAAAAAACAGCTGCAGCATCTAGATAGTTGACAGAGGGATGAGGCTCACTGCTGCAATGTGTTAAGCAACAGGGTACCATGATGGCCGTGGCAGCCGCGAGGGTTCATAAAGTTATAGTCGCCATGGTCTTGTAATTTTTTAGACAGGTCCTAGGTTGGGGACTGCACTAATCCGAAGTTGTGGGTGTTGGAGAGTGTTCGAAAAGGCCCTGCAGGTATTTGGTTTTGGAAATGGGTATTGACGAAGCTACCATGGCAATGTATCATGCGGCAGAGAAAACTCTGGGGAGGAGGAAGAAATGGAGGACCCTCAAATGACAGGTAGCTGACAGTGTAAGACCAACTCAGAGACACAGCGGGCTTCGGTGTAGGTCACAGCCGAGAATTGACGGGTACGCCATTCGGTAACATTCTCACACTTCTTCACCTCGTGTGTTACCTGTCATTAAACATCTTGCTGCTGCTCGCCTGCACTATATTGAACTCATAAAACAAACTCGATTTATCAGAGCGAACTGGGAGAAAGACCAGCACAAGTGTGATGTCATTTGCCACACGTGTTATTTAAACCAGCATTATTTTTTTCTTGGTTAGTTTGTGGGGGTATTCTCCCTAAAGTCCCAGGGTGGGTGTACTTACTTTCCCATATGTGCCATCAATTACAGTCTGGTGTGTTGTCTGTAGGGTATTAAGACCCAAGGTTATTTTAACATCTTGATTGTGGCGGGTAGATTTGACCAAAATACAGGGTGTCATGTATTTTTTGGTCCTAGTATAAGCCCTAAATTACATCTGGTTGTTCTGTACAATATTTCTCCTACACAAGGCTTAATTTGTTCGAAAATCTTGATTGTGGGGGTAGTGGGTAGAAAATTACAGGGGGACCTTTTTTATTTTGTCCCTGATATGCCGAAATTACATTGGTTTGTAGCTTGAATTGGGTATAGTCAGACCCAAGGCTCTAAATTTGAACTCTCATCATGATTGTGGGAGTAATTTGGTGTTAAAATACAGGTGTGTTGTGATTTTTTTACCCCACTATGCCTGGATTTCATCTCAGTCATTCTGTAGGGTAGTTTGAGAACTCTATGGGGTTAATTTTCTCCTATTCGTTTTTGTGGGGGGAAGTTGAGGCAAATTCGATTTGTGTGTATTTCTGCCACACTAAACCGCCTGAAATCCATCAACTTCAGACCGGTGGGTTTTTTTTTGTTTGGTAATCTGGGGACAGAGGTAAATTGTTTCACGTTTTTGGGAGAATCTATGTCAAATCAGAGGTTGTGTATTTCAGCCCTACATGACATCTCAAATCCAGCCACATCCAGTCTCTTGGCATATTGATATCTGTGTCAAACAGTAAATTTTTTCAATATTGTGGTGGATTCTGTTAAATGCTGATACAGGTTGAGGCCCCCCACCCTAAAGAGTGAAAGAGGTATGTCATCAGTAATTCTATGTATTTACGTCACTAATAATCACTGTGTTGCCCTGTGATTATTATTATTATTATTATTATTATTAGGTATTATTCATTTATGTATTATTTATTTTGAGCGCCCTTGGTTCCAGAGCGCTCGTCTGGAAGGTGTCTTCACAGAAAGATAGGGACTAAACAGGTACAAGGTGACAAATGTCTAACTAAACAATTGGTACAGAAGGAGAGAGGTCCCTGACCCGGGAGGGCGTTACAGTGCTACAAGGAAGGTGGTAGAGACAGAAGGGTGAGGGGCAGACCATGATTTCGGATAGTGTAGTGACAGGTAGGGTGTAGGTTGGTTACTAGGCAATCCTGAAGAGATGGGTTTTTCCTGCTGCTTTTTGTGTTTTTTTTTTGTTTTCAGGTGGTGAGAGTGGGGGAGAGTCTGAGGTGTTGCTGGCAGTGAGCGTTCCAGACGCTATGGGGAAGAACAGGGAGAGTTCTTGGAAGACGGTTAGTTGAGGAGTTGACACGGGGAGAGCGGAGAAGAAGGTCCTGTGAGTGAGACGGAGATTGCAGTCGAGGGGAGAGAGTCAGGGAGTCTAACGGCGAGATATGTTGGGAGGGGTGAGGTTAGGGAGAGCCTTGGTGAGTCAAGGTTATTAAACTTGAACTGTGATTGCGGGGCAATGGTGAAGCCAGTGGACTGGTGTTGACAGGAGTGGCGGAGAGGCACGGTGGAAGTAGCGAGGAGAGAGGTGGTCGTAAGACGGACGGACAGCTGAGGTAAGATGGATTGGTGGGGAAGACGAGCGGATGCTAGCTTGGGACAGGCCGACAGAGAGGATGTCCGTGACACAGGTAGTCTTGGCGTGAGATGCGAGGGCAGGGTAACAGCTGTTTTGTGCGTTCGAAAAGTTAAGGAATGGAACGGATGCCGAGGGATGTTTTTCTGGTCGGAGGGCGAGCTGGAGGAGGGGAGGCGAGGATGTGCAGCTTGAGGGACAGTTTGGAGTCAAGGGTTATCTCCAAGGCACGCGGACTTGTGGAGATGAGTGAGAGAGTGAAGGCCAGTGATCTGGGTGATAGAGAGATCGTGTGGGGGATCGGAGTTTGAGGAACGGTGGAAGATGATGAAAATTCTGTTTTCTCCCACGTTGAGTTTTTGGAGACGGGAGAGAAGAAGGAGGATTAGGTGACGACTGATCAATCAGAGGATCCGGGAGAGAAGAGTAGTGATATCTCGGTGCCGGGGATGTAGCGTTGGGTATCGTCAGCAGAAGGTGGTAATGAATAGCCACATGAGATGCTTTTAGTGGAAACAGACCAATAGTGTAGATAGTTAAACGGAGTAGTGGGCATGGACTGACCTCGGGGGGACACCAACAGAGAGCGGGCAAGAGGTTGGAGGTGCCGGTTGCGTGTAGCGTGAGAGACGCTGATTGTCCGTTGCAGTGAGGGTAGGAGAGTTCCAGGAAAGGGCCAGTCCGTGATGCCGTCGGGAGGAGAGGAGTGTTAGGAGGGGTGAAGTGGGCGGACGTGTGCAATGGCAAGAGGAATGGTCTTAGAGGAGAAGACACAGTAGTAGTGGCGGGGGAGGACTGTGGGTGTTGCTGAGGTCGTTTGTGACTTTGGTATAGGGCCTGGTTTATGTAGAGTGGTGTGGTCGGCTAAGCCTTGATATTGGTAGCGGGTCTCAAGGGAGAAGTTGGTGGAGAGAAGGGAGGAATCTGTTGAAGATTAGACGTGGTTGCTCTAGAGGATGTTTAGAGCGCGAAGGAAGCAGTGTGATGGGGCGTAGTGGACAGACAAGAGGGGTCAAAAGAGATGGATTTCTAGAGGATGGGTGTGGATGCGGTCGCAGGTGTAAAGGAGGACGGAAAGTTGCCAGAGGTCTAGCAATAGATTGAAGAGGTTTGGGGCGGGCTGGGATGACTAACAGCACTAAGGTCAGGATGATGGTGTTGATGGACAACATTGGGCAAGATAAAGGTGGTGAGGTTGGGTTTGGACAGTAAGAGACGAGGAGAGCTTGTCAAGCGTTGACTGTAGAGGAAGGAAGTAGGGGGAATAGAGATGAGCTAGGTGGAGAACGGTGGGTTGTGTCACGGACACATGGCAAGGAAGAGTGAGAGACTTGTGGGTCTGTGAGCGGGGAAGCTTGGGAGGATGAGATGAGCGGAGTTAGGATAGGGTAGTGGAGAAAAGGCTCACAGCGGTTGAAAGGAGTAGATGGGGTGGGGCGGGCATGGGGGACATGAGGAGAGCGGGGTTTGGAGTTTGGAAAAGTTGTTGGGGTGGTGAGACAGGGAGGATATGAGATTGAGGGAAGTAGGGCCTGCTTGCGGATGAGTGCGAGTGCCCAGAGATTTAAATGTATGCAGTGGAATTGTTTGTATAAGGTGAAGTCTGCTACAGTGGAGTGTCGTTTTCTTCCTGTGGCCTTGCAGAAAAACATCTAGTGATGCGCGCCTCAGCCAGTTTGGTGGAGTCTGTGTGCCATGGGTTGTCGCTGTTGAGGTGGTGGGTGCGGTTGGGCTTGTGAGGGGGCGACTGCCTCAAGAAGGGGAGGGTGATTGTGTGGGTGTAGAGTGGTGGCTGCTTATGGTCAAGTAAAGGAGCCAGATGGTTTAGAGAGGGGGGAAAGAGATTCAGAGAGAGTGCAGGGGGTTTAAGGTGTTTAGGGTTTTCTACGGTGGGAGCAGTAGATTTGGGGCAGGGGGGGCAGGTTGGGTGGAATTGGGGGTGCGATGTGAGAGGTTGTGGTCAGAGATGGGTAAAGGATGCTGTTTGAGGTGTTAGATAGAGGAAAGTGTGGGTGAACGATGGCAAGATGAGGTCTCAGTGGTGTGTCCATCTTTTGAGTGGCTTCCTGAGGTCCAATGGGTGAGGGGGGGTGTGCGGGGGGGAGGGGGGGAGGCACTGGCGGGGAGTGTCGCGGGGGGGGGGGGCGGGGGGGTATCCGATAGGGATAGAGGTAGTGTGACAGGAGTTTGTTCGTTTAGTGGGAGGCAGGGGTGTGTCGTTGCGGATGTGGTTATCCCCCATGTGTATTATTGTGGGGATGTCAGTGGAGAGAAAGTGGAGGAGGCCAGAAGTGATGCAGGTGGTCATGGTAAGGTGGTGGCAGTGGACCTGAGGGGTAACAGGTGAAGACAACAGCCACCTTGGAGTTTGGAGGGAGTAGATGCGGACAGAGTGCACCTCGAAGGACTCCGTGGGGGAACAGGTGGAGTAGGAAGTTCGAGTGGGGGAATGGGGAAACAAAGAGCAGGTATCGTGACAGAAGAATGGCCCGACAACGCCCGCCATGTTTAACATGCAGAGACGGCGTGGGTGTCGTGGGTGTAACCTGTATAGAGCCCACATAAGAGATGTGCTGCAGGGGAGGTTGTGTCGTGAGGGGTCACCCAGTTTCTGTTAGTCAAGAAGGATACGGTTGAGGTGAGATGTAGACCCGGGCGATGGATGAAGGGAAGATTGTTGCCCGGCAGAACGTGCATTCCAGAGAGCTCCATGGAATAGGAATAGGGTTATAGCGGGGCGTGAGGGAATGAGCCTTATATTTAAGGGATTATGGAAGTTTGTGGTTCTTGGCTGTATGAGGGGAGGTGATATAAAAGTGGGATGTAGTTAGAGGGGGCCCGGGATGAGGGGGATATGTCGCCCAGCAGCAAGGAGAAGAAGCAGGGAACGGGTGTTGATGATAGGTGTGTTGACTGGTGATAGAGCAAAAGGGGGGTTGATGTTTGGTTGTGTTGAGAGAAGTGTTAAGTGTTTTTTTTGTTTACTGTGAAAGAAGTGTAGGAGAGTTTATGAAGGGTCAGTTGTTCGTTGGGGAGCGGTCATAGAAGCAGCTTGTGTTGTTCGAGATAAGCGAAGTCTGTGAGCTAGTGGGGGTGTGTAAGGATAGGCTAAGGAGTTTGTTAGTAGGAATAGCGGATGGTAGGGATCTGATCATGTTGAGCATAGACAGCAGCCTAGTTGATATAAGCGGGGAGTGGCTTAGCGTACTTATAAAACTTGGACTATCTAATGGTTACCTCTATCTATATGAGTTCGTTTCCTGGTCTTTGACTATGGCTTCAATTCATGGTATTAATCTGGAAGATACCAACACTTAATGAATTGGAATCTTCATGGCATATTGCATCTATGGTATGGCCACTACCCGAGTGACAGGTCATATCACTGCTCAATCATGGGCTCTCGTTATACTTTGATCTTCAGTGTCCACTTTCAATGGGTCAATATAATTCCATCATTGCTAAGCCAAATATGACACAGGTGATCAAATAATAAGTAAATGAAACTATTTGTCATGTGGTATTTGTTTTGTAAGAAAATCACTGCTTTTGACTTCCTACTCATCTGACTGCAATGATTGCAATACAAAGGACAAGGTCTTTCGAGCCTTACATGTTCTAGAAGAACTACATATTGGTTGTGTTGGTACGGATGCAGTCCTTGTGACATGATTAAAGAAGGCCGAAGTATTCCAAAATTAGTGCGACTATCTGACTTAGCAGTGGCTGGAGGATAGTTTTGGAAAACGGCTATTAGAAAACCACAGTCGTTGGTCGGTATCTGTGAGTAGTGGTGCTGTTGTCGGCAGCAGCAATGAGTAAGCCACGAGACTGGCAACAAGTACACAGTGTGGGGTGTTGGCTGGTAGGACATGCAGCAGCAGTTCAGAGGCCTGGAGTGTGTGACACTCCAATGTCAGAATTTTGAGGTTGGCGGCAGCTAGGTTGACATAAATGAGGGATGGTAGGCAGTAACTGCAAAAATCAAGCCAGGAGTAGTGTCTTGGTGACACATTTGCCCTGGAGATGACAGCAAGCAGCATGAGGAGACCTGATGCGGTGAGATTGGCATAGCATAAATAGAATGGCTACCCCCCCCCCCCCCCCCCCCACATAATTTTTGGCCCAGGAGTCTTGAGGGGGGAGTGGAGGTGTGTCAATAGACCAGGCCTGGGTAATGTGGGGGGTGTCTTGAAGGAGCCAGCTGTGCGGCAGCATGCATGGGGAAGGGCATCAGACGGGAGGGCGCAGACATCACATTAGTAGCTGGTGCAGGTAGCCAAATAATCCAGGGTTCAGGGTCTTGGAGCCAGGGGATTCGGCGGGGGGGTACCGAAAGATTAATAGGGGGATGAAAGCTGCTCATCAGACAACTCAATTCCAGACTCAGGTGCGCTTGCGGATGGGCTGGTAGGTTACTACACCCCATATGCCCACCACTGCAGCCATGGCAAGTGGTACTATGAGCGCTGATGATTCCAACCCGTGTCAGGACCTGCTAGAGGTTATGGACCCGAACGGTGCAGATAGGCAGTGGCACCTACGGCACTAATGAGGAGGTCTCGTTAGTACTGAGGGTCGTCCATCCGTCTGGGAAGGTTGGAAGAATATGCCCCCATTTGGGACGTGTATGGACGGGTCCAAGAGGGTGAGAGCCAGAAGTCATCCCTCTGCCACATGGTGACTATTCAGCTGGTAACTGCCAGGCAAATCAGCATGCAGCGGGCCATTCTGCCTGCCACAAGTGATTCGAGGGAACTACCTGCCCCATCTCCACTGTATACTGCCATGGTGTGTCGGGTCATCTGCTTTGTCTTCCTGACCCTTTCCAGCTGTCCTGCTCCTCTCCTGTCACCTGAATAAAAAAAAGCTATTTCACCAGAACCTGCTTGTGCTCCAGTTCTTCCTCCTCCTCCTCAATTAACCCCCCCTGGACTCATTTGGCCTGAGATGTAGTCGCCAGTCTCCAGTCCCCTGACCAGAAGATTTTTGCACCATCTGTTCCAAGACATGAAGCAGTGGAATGACGTTATTCATCCCGTAGTCCTGGCAACAGACAAATAACGTGGCCTCCTCAAAGGGTCTGTGCAAATGGCTGGTGTCCCGCATGAGCTGCCACTGGCTGACATCAAAATTACACAGTGGATCCCTGTCCCCTTGTATCATCAAGAAATCATTAATGGCTTTTCTCTGTTCATAGATTTCTCCGTTTTGCCCTGTTCATCAATTTCTCCCTGTTTTGCCCCGTATATCGATTTCTACCTGTTTGCCCTGTTCATCGGTTTCTCCCTATTTTGCCCTTTTCATCGGTTTCTCCCTGTTTTTCCCTGTTCATCAATTTCTCCCTGTTTTGCCCTGTTCATAGATTCTCTGTTCTGTTCAGCTCAAGGGGAGGGTGTGCTTGGTGGTGGTAGGAATGTATAAAGTGCTTGCAAAGTTTCCTGGGCCAGTTCCTAAATGAAACGGTTGCATAGTCCACAAAAATTGAAAAGGGAAGGGAACAAGTACCACCAACTTGGACGGGGCACGGTCAGGTCAGCTCTGGGATCCCCTTGACGTTTTGAGGGGTTTAGCTTAATACAATCTTTGATCAAATACTGTAAACTAAGAGTCCCAGGTTTTTCATATTTTTCCTTAGCAGTAATGCATTTCCAATATTCCTATATACCTTGAGGTTTTACTTAGTCTTTAGTGTGCCACTGATATTTGTGTTTGATGTATGCTATTGCCTTTCAGTGTGCACCTATGCTTGCGTTTTTCCCAAAATATATTTTTAGATGTGCACAGCCTTAATTACGTTTTGTAGTCTATTTGAGAAATGGCAATCTCATTGGCTTGCTGCACCAGCTGCCTTTTTAAACCGTGAGTAAA
>JAODAL010061906.1:0-20048 GCA_025379985.1 Phyllomedusa bahiana | reverse complement strand
GGGTGGCCTCGGATTATACTCGGGTGGGGCTTATCCGAGGAAATTTGTATTTGGTTAATGTGACGTATGAAGTAGCCCATGATCCCTTCCCTTCAAAAAAGTTGCCGCAGGGCAGTATTCCAACTAACGCCCCCCAACACCCCTCCAAGAAAACCCTCCCCAACAAAGAAAATGGGGGTAAAGCCATGGCAGGCAGGGGTTTTCGGCCGGTTTTTCGTCGCTTTGGGTTTTTCAGACCGCCTGAAAAACCGGGCCGGAAAATTACCAAAAATTGTGTTAGGGAAAAACCCGGGCGTCCCACTGCGGGTTTTGCCGCGGGGGTTTTTTTTGCCCCCGGGGCCGGCGGCAAAACATTGTAGAAGCACAATCTTCCATCCGGTTTTCCGGGATGGAAGATGGCTTTAAATGGGAGTGGGGACCCCAAACGGGACAAAAAACGGCCGGCGAACCCGGGCCGGTTTTGTCCTCCCGTTGGATGGCCCTAAAGGGTGCTAGACGGCCAAGTAACCCTAAACCCTTTTGGAATTTGTGGGGAATCCTCAAAAAAAAGTGGGGAGCGCAGGTCTCTAAAACCCCAGCTCCGTGATGTCTTATGAGAAAAAGGAAAACACATCCGGGGTGGAAACCCTGTGAAGCCACCCAACTTCACCCAAAAATGATTTAAAGGCAGTGCTGGAAAGATAATGGTGGCCACACAAATATTGCACTTTGGGCCCACCACTTGCCCATTTTCATTGGGGTGTACTCACTTTTGTTGCCAGCTGTTAAGACATTATGGCTGTTTTTGAGTGTATTGAGTTATTTTGAGGAAAACCCCAAATTTTTACACGGTTATAAAGCTTTAAATTGTCTACTTTACTTGTATAAAAAGTGTATATTCAGCTACCCCCATGAAAAGATATAATACAATATTTATAAAAATGCGAAGGGTATACGCACTTTTGTGAGATACTGTAAATAGATTGATACTGCATATATAAATAACTGCTATATTTTCTCAGCCCCACAGCTCTTATATCTCCCAGTCAGATTCCTGTTTTCCAACTCCAGTACTTTCGTCTGGATATGGTGCCTCCGCAGTTCCATGTACACCTGCTAACACTGGAACCAAACCACTGTGCCACTACCCAGGATCTAATGACAGATACAGCACTGAATCGTTCCCTTCTGCCCCAGCTTTGCCTATCCATTGCATTTCTCCAAAACTCCTACGGACCCAAAAACCCGTTGTTTCCACCTTTTCCTGCCCCCAAACAATCATATAACTCTGTGGCTGCTGATGCCACCGTCTTAAATCATACTCCCCCTCCCTCTATCCATGCAGATGTCTACCCTCTCTACACAGAACCTTCACCACACATTGAAACTCCCCATGTCTTCCCCATACCCAAAACTAATGATCATGTGCCGTCTAAACCCAGAAGACTTTCTGCGGACACAACGATAAGATCTGTCTCCAGCATCAGTCAGCAACAGATTACTGGTAAGAACAAAGTATACAGAACTAAGATCGTATTTGGCAGATGACTTTTTTGAGGTAGTCATGGAGAACACTAAATAGACAAGGTTTACATTTTAAGGCCGTGTTCACACGGCTTATTCCCGACGGATTTGTGAGCCGTATTGAGCTCACAAATCCGCCGTGAATAAGGGGCGGGGCGGGGGGCCCGGGGGGGGGCGGGGGCCCCCCCCCCCCCCTTTGGCCCATCGACAATGCATTGTTTAGGCGCGTACCGCCGTAAATTTTTGTGCATGTCCTTTCTCCCCCCCCGGGGGGATTCGCCCCAGCGGGGAGGAGCGACGGAATCCCCTGGTCTCGATGAGAGCAGTGGAGTACCGTAATGCCTCCGACGGATGGGCGCCGTACTGCAGCGCAAATCCGGCGCGCAGTACGGTGCCAATCCGCGGCAAAATAAGCCGTGTGAACAAGGCCTTAGGGTGACTACATAAAGAACCCTGTAAAAAAAAAAATAATAAATAAATAACATAACACTTATTTTACCTACAGCAATCAAATAGCAAGTTTTGGAAGTTAAAGGGGTTGTTTATTCTATTAAAAGAAACTGCTGGTCGGAGAAGCATTAAAATAAAAAAAAAAATTAACTCATCTTCAAAACTTGTGCTGTTCCAGTGCTAATGCTGTTCTAGGTGCTCCCCGCCAACAATGTTACAATCATAGGTCACGTGTTGGTGCATTCAGTCACAGGTCTCAGTGGTCCCATGCCATTCATACAGGAAGAGGGCACTGAAACCTATGAATGATTGTCATGATCCGATGGTAACAGCATACGCTGCGGTGCCGATTGCAGGTAACCGGGTGTGGATCCACTGTGATCTCTGCTGGCGAGATGGTAGCTGGAGATCCCCGCCAGGGAGCGGAGTCTAAGGGGCCCCTGGTCTACACCGGAGCCCGCCGCAAAATAGGATGGACTTTGCTGCGGGGACCCCCAGGTCGCTACCCCTGACGTGGCTACCTGCGATGACAGCCGAGGTGCAGGACAGGAACTCCAGGCACAGAAGCGGTGGTAGACAGGTAACGCAGGAAAACATATGCAGCAGGAAACCGGACTGGTATAACGGCAAGATACAGCAGGTAAACGTATGAGTCCAAGGACAGCAGAAGACGACAGACAGGTGGTCAGGAGCTCTGATGGACTGCAGGAACTGAGCCAGGCATCTCAGGGGTTAAATCCAGAATAGCAGACCTGAGAAGCTGGAAGGAACTCAGATGGACAACCTCTCAGAAAGAGGTACAACACAACAATGGACTGACCCAGAGCAAAGACAGGAGCTTCCTTTAATAGCCAGGGGTCACAGGTCAAGAGGAATGTGCACAGGACAGAGAACCTATAAAGGGCAGGAAGCTGCTGCGCGCGCTCTAGGAGGCACAGTGCACATACAGGACCCCAAGAACAAGTACAAGGAAGGCACGGACACGCTGACGGTCCATGGCAGGGACCACGGCGTGAACCGTGACAATGATAAACGTGACTGTAACAACACTGGTTTGCACAAGATGACAGAACTTGGCTTTGCCTATAACAGTCGGCTGTCTTGGGTCCTAACAATGGCTCTCAGCACTCTGATACCCCCAGGACTCCAGTAGATCCAAACTGTAAACAACCAAGCAGTTGCAGGCAACAATAATGCAAAGTATTTATCAAACACAGTTTTAAAGAAGAACTCCTCAATAGATGATGGAGCTTACAGGATGGAAAGTTGGAAAATGGCAGACACACATGTGACAATGATACCACGAATAGACAAAGTGTGAATGAAGAACAAGGACTGACCCTAATTAACTGTCCCTGAATTTTTCCCTAGATCTATCCTTAATGCTGAACCTAACACCAGATATCATTGACCTTCTCTGTCCCTGCAAATATCCCTAAACTACAACTGACAAGATCTCTAGGATCCAGAGACAAACCAAGACTGAACACCGCAAACAAACACTGATGAAAACTGAAAAATGCAAGAACTGCAGAAATAAACCAACTAGGACTAACTGAACAAGACATAACTGGAAAGAACAATGTTTTCAAATCAATATTCTGGATAAAAAGGTACAAAATACATAGTAAACTATTGGACACAATCACCCAAGGCAAACAATATATTCTGCGCTATGCTGCCAAAACCAGGGAACTTTATAGATAGATTAGCATTTGAAAACTCTCACTCTGAACAAGTTCAGGTTGTGCAGCATGGTCAGCTAATCTGGGCTGAGAGTTGTTTGAGGCAGTTGCATAGCAGCAACCTTGCATCTGATCTAGTAGGAAGGAGAACACAAAATAGGAGGAAGATTCCTGCTATTCATAACAGTGATATCATTGGTGGGGCCATATTTACTATTTTGCCATAGGCAAACTTAAACTTTATCAGTTCTCAATCTATAAAGCACTAAAACGTAACTTTTATTATATATAACACTTAACCTCGATACACACTATTTAAAAACCTGATTTCTAACCTCTAAATTTGTCCCTTTTTAATTGTGAAGGAATAACTCCTTCTCTATTATCAAGTCTGGTGGTACACCGCCTATTAACAGGGGAACCTTATATATACAGTGATTTAGTAACTCCAATAAGGGATCCAAAACATCCTACTTGGGCAATCATCCCTAATCCGATGGACATAAAACATATAAGGTTTCCTTGTGAGACCCGCTGCAGCGGGTGACACTGTAGAAAGAGGTGAGAAATCACAAATTAAAATGTCATGCTTGTCAGGTGGTGGGGAGCACTGGAAGCTGTGGTAGAGCCTGAATGAAACAGGTTTCAAAGTGGAGTTATTTTTTTTTTTTATTTCACGCTTTCTATGACCAACAAACACTTTTATATTAAAAAACACAACCTCTTTACAGTGGTACAGACTTAATGTAAAATAGATTCATGACTGTGTGGACAAAGTCTTATACAAAAATGATGTATACCTGCTTTAAAAGTTTTTTGCTAACTTTGAAGACTTATAAAAAAAAATCTCCTGTTCACTTACACAAAGTATCTACAAGATGTGACCTACAAGTTATGGTGCTTACCCACGGAGCTTTTTTTGGTGCATTTGTGGATGCGTTTTTTTGTGCAGAAATGTACAGCATTAAAAATGTGCCTTTCTGCACAAAAAAATCATCAAAAAAGCTCCGTGTGAAAGCACCCTTACACATATCAGACTTTATGACATAGCTATATATAACAATCATTAATAATCCATAGGAATAAACTCGAGATCTATTATCCATTATTGTTTTTTTTCAGAAAACCTGTAAGTATTGAAAATATGAAGCAAGGAGATTTTTGATATACACAATCGAAGATACCACTCCCCCTTTTTGGTTTCTACTAGCCAATAAGTTGCGTTGCGCAGATACACTGTGCAGTCTAACACAAATGCCATAGTATTTGTCGTAAATGTGTAATATAGTCACCTCAAATACTATCTATATTTTGGCCTTCTTAAAAAATCAACAGTTGGAGAAAAGTAATATGTATTTATTTTGTTTTGTCACACATCACACACATTTGAAAACTGCAATATGTAACAAAAATATATATGCCTGTCTGGAAAAATTGGAATCTTTACAGTTCCTGTTTCTCAAAATATTTTTTAGCATCTAACCCAGACCCTTCTTTAAATATGCCATCTTGTGGACCCAGTGGACTCAATGCAACGAAATTAATGTGTAGCCGACAAATGTAGTATATCTACTTTATTACAGCACAATTCTTCTTAACAGTCTATTTAACGTTTAAATTACTAACTCTTGAAAGTAGTCCCCCTGTAAAATTGCTTTAGTACCATTTTGTACCATTATTATTATTATTTAATTTTTTCATTCATGTACTTGGTGCTTTTAATATGTTTCTGGTTTTACTAGGAAATAGAAGTGTATGTCCACTTCACTGTCAGACTTCTGACCTCTAAGCTGCCATGATGCAGTGTTACCTAGCAACATAAAAAATCTTAGTATTTTCTTTTTTATTTAAAACAACATTCAGAATTACAAAGTAACTTCAAAAGTGTTACACAAACCCACTCCCACCCAGCTCCACCTGCTTATGATTGGTGGCACAGAGTAGTGTACAGATTCACCTGTCAAGGATATACTCAGTCACACAGCTGCAACAAGGATCCATCATCCACGCTCGTTCATGCTCTGATCTCCATATTCAGTGTAAAACTGAACAGGATCCTACCTTCTCTTCCTAGGACCATCGGGGATACTGACAGTAGCCTCTACTGTGCTTATAACCACTTGGGATGCAAACAGTAAAGCCTTTGAATGTTTACACGAGGAGGCAGTCACCTCTTTTTACTACCTAGAACCATCTCGGGATCGGTGGCAACATTACCCCTTCATTACTCCAGACCAGAAGGGAAGTCAACATTTACTACCTATCCTTAACTACTTAAGACCACGACAGGGATGTGGGCATGAAACCTTAACACTAACCTTATGTCAAAAATGGAGCTGGAATTAACCCCCATACTTCCCCTAGTGGCACCAGGATAGCTAACCATTAACTTTCTATACTATTCTAAAACCAGGAAAGTTATTATTAACTTCTTAATTTTGAAAAGAGCACTCAGGAAAATGTTGGTACATTAACCTGCTTCACTACCCTTTTAGACTCCCTGAAACCAATAACAGGCAATTATTTCAGCAGAGTATAACAGGATAAACCATCAGCTTACTGTAAAGATTGCACACGTTTGATCATTTATTTTCTTCAGTTTAAGATTTAGTATCTTAATGGACAGTAAGATCAGGGTTGATTTAACTTCCACAAAGAAATTGCACACGATGATAAAGGACATGGTAAGTTAAAACCTTCACAACAGTTTCTTTCAAACCCAGACAGGTGGCAGTTCAGATGAAAGTCTTTTCTGGTAATAGCTGTGCCCTATTGTTCCACCCTGCCCTCCTCTTCTCAACTAGAGGAGCCCTTTCAGTTTTGCCTACCCTCCAGCAATATTCCTTAGTCATCGTTTCTGTCAGGGTTCCACAAGCAGACAAAACGTTTTCTGGTTCCACAACTGTGACGTGTTCCTCCTCCCCTCGTTACCAAAAACTGACAAGACTGTCACCAACCACCACCTTGTGGTGAGTAAAATTGTAAATTGGACATGGCCAGAATGTAATCATTCTTACCTGAAATGTATATTCTAATAAATATTGCCACCTGTTTCTTTAATACCATAGTACACCCCTCAAAATAAATCTCTACTTTTTATTCACAATATGGTTTTAGGTCAAAATTCTGTCACTGATAGACTCTTAATTATCTTGTAATTGGATCTAACAGACAAATTGAGGATTTGTTACAACCAACAGAGTGGGCTCTGTGTGCCCTTCATCATCCCCTTTTTCCATCATGCCTTGTATATGCAGATGCTAAAAGTAGAGGGCGAAAAGGCAAACAAAGACTCTACAAGCGTTCGTTCGGTCTACTCCTAAGGATAGAATCTTCCCTTCCTGAGCTACCCTATGCCTCCCCCCACAGCCAGCCAGTATCTTCTCTACTCTGCACAGAAGAGCGGACAAAAATCCCAAAACAGCGTTGGTCTGTAGATGAGAGATTACTGGCTTGGCTAAAAAATCCTTTTTCTTGCATTCTCAAACTTTGCGTGGGTCAAAAGCAAATTGAGGTTTTGATACACCATAAAATACACAGAAAAAATGGAAAAAATTACTCAAAAAACACCAGAAACAATGGCCATAACTCACTGCTAATCAAAGGTGAGATGAATCAGAACCACAGCACAGAGCAGCACAAAAACCCACATGCTATTAACGAAAAATAACCCAGGTGCAAGCTGATGGTTGGTAGCCCATTTATCTCGTCCACTGAGAGAGAATGAAAGCTGCACCTTAAATCTGACATCTATTCACATATGCTATGCAAAAAAGTAAAAAAAGCCGCAGTACCATACGTTGGGAAGACGAACTACAGATAACAAAATACACGTAAGCCAGCCGCTCGCAACACTCTTCATACACATGGGGCGGCGGCTGCTGTACATTCTACTTGCATTTCCATCCCCAGTACTGTATGGGGCACCGGAAAAAAAAACAAAAACTATTTTCACATACTGGAACAAAATAAAAATATGAGGTATTAAGTTAACATAATGGCCACTATATTGTAACCTCCAAGACACCCCATCAGAGGCTCCTCAGTACCTATGATGGAGGTCCCCTACACTCCCTTAAAATCACAAAATACACAGAAAAATGGGACAAAAAAATTACTCACAAAAAAAACAAAACATGGCCATACCTCACTGCTTAATCAAAGGTGCGATAGAATCTGAACACAGCACAGAGGCAGCACAAACCCCATCTATTAAAGAAAAATACCCAGAGTGCAGCTGATGTTGTGGTAGCCCCATTTATCTCATCCACTGAGTGGATGAAAGCAGCACCTTAAATTTGACAAACTATCAACATAGCATGCAAAAAGTAAAAAAGAAGCAACCAACAGAGGCGCTGTGGGCTCACTCACCCCTTTCCCAAATGCCTTTGTGATATATTTGTAATGGTCAGACAGGCTCTTTTTTTTTCTAATACAGAGGTCAAATTTCATTGACCATAAATATAGATTTAAAGAGAACCTGTCAACATCAGTTTTTTGCCACCCCTTGCTGAGACGGACAGAACAAGCATGTCAGAACCCTGCTGTTCCCAGCGCTTGCCCTTATATTCTGTAACATGCTTTAGTTTTTATCGTGTATTTAATTACTCAACATCTGCAGTTTTATCCACCAGAAGAACTTCATTCAAAGAGTCCTTCCAGAGTGTACAGGTTTTTTCGAAACCCACCCCGGCCAAATACGGAGGCTCACCCCCGCCCGCCCACACTCCAACTGACCAAACTATTACTTTGAATAGGTAGAAGTATAATGTTGTACCGTGTTAGCCTAGAAAGTAGTAGAATAGTTGACAAAATCAGGCGAAACCCTTTTACAGAGTAGCTAACTGAGATATATTTGGATAGTGTAGCTTTGTCGAGAGGACTAGCTCTCTTCTTCAGACTGAAGTTATACAACAAACTGAAAATACACAGACTTTTTATAACACACACGAACTTGGATCTTCAAAGGATCCTAGAAATTCTTAAAAATAACAAAATGCAAAATATATGTACAGACAGTTATATAACAACCTTTCAAGAATTAAACAGCACCTGGAACTTGTGAGAGCGTGAACAGAATTCATACAGTAATTATTTCTCTTATCTCTAATGCAATCAGGGGAGATTTGTTTGCCACTCACAGTTCACACAACAAGCTTACATGAATTCCTGGCATGAATATTTAACCAACACCATTTTGAGCAGATGTTTTAAATTTCAGTATTTTAAAGAGTTTAAATTTAATAACAAACTCGTGCAAAATGGGTTAATATTCAATGCCAGCATTCATGTCAAGCATATGTGTGAACTGTGAGTGCAACAAATCTCACCTGATTGCCTATAGAGATAATAGAAATAATTACTTGATCACTTCTGTCACGCCTCACAAGTTTTCCAGATAGTATTAATTCTTGACAGTTGTAAATAAACTGCTGTACCTATATTTTGCATTTCTTTTAAGAATTACTAAGATCCCTTTTGAAGATCCATGTCTTGTTGTGTATAAAAAGCCTGACGTATTTTCAGTTTGTTGTAATAACATCAGTCTGAAGAAGAGAGCTAGTCCCTCTCGAAAGCTCACTATCAAATAATACTCAGTTAGGTCTCTCTAAAAAGGTATCGCCTGATTTTCTTCATACTATATTCTACTACTTTGAATAGGTAGAAACATCTAGTGAATATCTGTCTGGCGGCGGAGCTAGCCTTTGGTGGGTGAGCTAAACACCTGCTCATGAATAAGATATTAAGGGTAAATGCCTCTAAAACTACAGCATCTTAACAGAATAAGGCACAGTGCTGGAACAAGCAGGTCTGACACTAGCTTGTGGCGGCCCGATCAATCAAGCAGGTGGCAAAGAACTATGTGAATCAGGTTCCCCTTAAACAGAACAAATTTGCATCGCCTTACAGCAACCACTAAGGGTGCTCATCACACAGCGCAGTTTCGGTGCAGTTTATATCTTGCATTCTCCAATTAAACTGTCTTTTGTTACCCACATAGCAGCTTCTTTCAGTTTTGTCTAAAATTGTTCAGAAAAGGTGGTTTCAAGTAAGTAATTACAATTCCTAGTGTTTTTGAAGTCTTGTGGATTACACACACATATTGAATACTCACTTTCCAAACAGTTTAGAGAACTGCAGTTAAAACTGTGCCAAAACTGCACTGTGTCAAACCACCCTTACAAACACAGAAAAATGGTGTGTAATGATGTGAGCAACTTTGCCAAAGGCTTAAACATGATGCCTAGATGACAGCAATAGAGCATCTTGAAAATGTAAGACCTTGTGGGGTGCACTTGTGAAGTCCTACTGTAGCACAAATTGCTGAAAAAGTTCATGCTTGTTTAAAAAGAAAGGTGTTAGAATACACAGGTCATCACACATTTCAGATGTGTATGGCGGCAGTTGTTTGCTTAGACAAATCATTGCACCACTTTATTATGCTGATACCCCTATTCCACAGCTGAAAAGAGCACCTACGATGTTTATGTGAGCATCAGAACTGGACCATGAAGCAATGGAAGAAAGTGGCCTGGTGAATTATATATTCTTTTACATCATGTGCACGACTGGGTGTATGTGAATTGCTTACTTGGAGAAGAGGTGGCGCCAGGAAGTACTATGGGAAGAAGGCAAACAAGCCAGTAGACACAGTGCGATAGTCTAGTTAGGCTACACTGTTATGTTAAAAAGCCGTCCGAAATCTGACAACATCTCTAACATATGCCGTAATTGTGCGATTTTTTTGGCATGGGTTTGCGCAACAAAAATGCAAGTTGGATTTCGGCCGGGTAGCTCCCCAGTACATGAAACGGTGTACAAGAAGCCCCCCGAGAAGAGTTAGAACATGATATTACTTCCAACAATCCGGCAGTTTAGAAAATCCGACGATAGAAAATTTTTAGCAGTGAAAGACCTCACAACTTGGATTAATTCTACTCTGCGGTCTATGGGCACTGATTTACAGTAGGATTCTTTAGCTCAGATTCTAAAATACTGAATAACGCTTAAAAATCCGCCCCCCTAATGTAAAAATTCTGTGGCTTTGTAGAATGCAGTCTTAAGGTTCTTCTGGGAAACTTGTGTTTACTGCCATTCATCGTGCTTACCTTTTTGACATGTAGCCAACAAACCTTAGGGCCCACATGTATGAAAACTGTCTAGGCTCTAAAACTCACTATGTTGCCCATAGCAAACCAACCAGAGCGCCCTTTCATTTCATAAGTGCACTAGTTTTCATACTTGTGGCCCCCCCTACTAATGTTATTGCAAATCATGTACAACCCTTTTTATGGCAACAGTATTTAATGGATAGAGGTGGCCTTCTTTTCAAGCAAGATAATGTACTGCACTGGCAGAAAATTGTTCAGGAATGGTTAAAGGAACAAACCAACGACTTGTAAGGAGTCACTTGGTCTCAAAAATTACCCAAAATCTCAATCAGATTGACCTCCCAAAGGATGTGCTATGAAAAGTCAATCCATGGAGAGCCCTCACCAAAAAAACTCAACAGCACAACTTCAGATGCTCTTCCAGAACCATGCCTCAATGGATACGAATGGTATTGAAAGGACATGACATTCACTTTAAGCTTTATTAATACTGGATTTCTGTCTTTTATCCATACAAGACTCCATGCAGATCTATCACACAATCGTTTTTGGATCTGTTTGAACCCCATTTGGTTGCAATACAATTCGTATAAGCGACCATATATACAGTGAAGCTCGCTCTCCAAAGATAACAACTAATTTTTTTGAGACCTGACCCTTTAATCAAGCCAGACATATTTAATTTGTAAATTTGGCAAGTTAAAGGGGTTGTCTGAACTACATCGATTCATCTTACCATCAGTTTCTGTTTTTATTGGTTACATTTCATTTTTAATTCATGCGTGTTTACTGACTTCTACTGAGGCTGCAGTAGAAGCCAAGGTCTGTAGCTATAGCAACCAAGTGCTGGCAGTGCCCATACAAAAGGGAATATCACTAGGTAATAGGTTAAGTATACTGTTAATGGACATGATATGGCTCAAAGTTACTTGTTTTTGCAAGATCCTTTTAACAAAAAAGCATTCCCAGTAGTGAGACAAACCACTTTAATCGTTTTTCTTATATCACAGAGCCTACAAATATTTAACCACAACCAATTTTCAGTGCAATTTTAAGTCCTCATTTTAAAGAGGTTTCACAGCAGTAAAGTACATGAGATCAAATTTAAGTCAACTTTTCACACCATCTTATGTAATTTGACATTTCAGGTGATGATCGCAAAGATTTGCTGAATGTACCATGTGCACAAGCTACTAATTCTTGGAACAGATCTGACAGTAAAAAGGCATGTATATAGAAATGTATGATTTTAAGTTTGATTTTCAGTATTTAATCAGTAATTTATGAGAAATGATGGTCTACCAATGTATAAAATATCAATACTCTGCTGTAGGTGGAGAGCCGACGTATAACGCATATCTCAGCTGAGCAGAAGCGTCGTTGTAACATTAAACTGGGCTTTGACACCCTGCAGAACCTGGTGACACATTTACATGGACAACACAACAACAAGGTATCGGTGCAAGTTATGCAGGTGTGAGATGTGTATGTAGATGCCACCACTACTTTTTCCCCTCCAGTGTTTAGCAGCTACCATATGATTTGCAAATTTTCAATAAGAACATGGGCACAGTCAAAATATCAACCCACATGTAATCAAAAGTTAGAGCAGCAGCCAAAGTTTTGGTGAGCTGCTCTATTGCACCACATTGGTCCATACTCAGACTTTCATAGTCAAGGTTAACCTCTCTTGCAGTTTCCATGTCGCTTATTTACAATGGTGCTATTTTTCTGCTAATGATGCACTTTCACCACAGAAGCATGTAAACAATTCACGGACTGGGCAGTTTTAGAAATGCTGCACCTTTGGCCGGAAAGCCAATAATTATCCTTTTTTTGCAACTCTGGTAAATTGCCCCTTCAGTCCCCACTGAACGGATTTTCTGCCGGACGATTTTTGACACTGCTGGCATTCCGAAAAACGTAGAAAATTTTCATTCTTCTGCCTGTTTTTAGGGCGGAACATGAACATGTCAGTGGTTGAGGGGGACGGGCAATCCACAGACATAACCGTCCCCCAAAACCATGGAAAAGATGTCAAAATACCGGCTGGATTCTTTAATCAGAATTCGACCGGTATTTCCATACTGTTATGTAGACACACGGAAAATTGGCAAATATCTGTGCTAGCAGAAAAAAACAAACTTTGGCTGCTGCTGCAAGGCAATGTTTAAATGCCGCTGGAAACCAGACAGTATTTTAACATCGCCATACCGCAGTTTTTTCGGTTGGTTTTTCGATTTGGGGCCAGCCCTAAACTTTTGAACTGTGCAGAACTATGAAATGGGGATTATGGAACAGTAAATTTAACCCTGCGGTTTAGATTACAGCTATTTGATGGAGGCAGTGTCGACGGGGGGGTCTGGGCCCCAGGGGAAATATTCGGGGGCCCACCCATTAAAAAAAATTTTCCCGGCCTCTCGGAAAAAATCCCCCATTTTACCCATAATACAGTGGCAAAACAGAACTGTTTGTGTAGTACATAGCAAGGGGATCACTTTTCTTCTACTCAATTTGTCAGTCTGCTATCATAGCCCAAAGGGCAAATGCTCCATCCATATCCCCCCCCACCCACATACAATTCCCCCTCCACCCACTAAATACCCCCCTCCACCCACATACAATATCTCCCTCCACCCACATACAATATCCCCCCCCCCCAAATACAATATCCCCCCCACCCCCAACCAAAATCCCCCTCCACCCACATAAAATATTCCCTCCCCCACATACAATACCCCCCTCCCCCCACAACAATTACCCCCTCCACCCACATAAATTACCCCCCCCACCCACTACAATATCCCCCCCACCCACACACAAACCCCCTCCCCCCACATAAAATATCCCCCTCCCCCCATACAATATCCCCCCCCACCCCCATACAATACCCCCCTCCACCCAATAAAATATCCCCCCCCAAACCCACATACAATTCCCCTCCACCCACTACAATATCTCCCTCCACCCCCAAATTACAAAACCCCCCCCCCCCACATACAATATCCCCCTCCACGTTTCCTTTGGTCACACACCTACCAATATAAAGTAAAAAACCCCTCAAATTAGGACCACCGGAGATGTCTATCTGTGATCGTTTTTTTTCCCCTTCTCTTCGCTCCTTTCCACACCGCCTGATGTTTGTCCCGGACACTCATCCCTGCAGAAATTAAACAAAAAAATCTTAGAATCCTCAATTTTCCACATCTCTTTCCCCATTCCCCTCTGTACAAATCCCCAGGGGTGGGAGAGCGGGTACAAGCCATAACTTTAGAGCTTTGTATCCTAAGGGGTTGGAAGGTGGGGGGGGACTAACCCCCCGGGGAGTAATCTACAACTAGGGGCTCGCCCTCAAAATTATTTTCCCAGGTAGTAGACAAGACCCAGGTGGTAGGAAAAAGGGCAAGCCCCCAGTCTGTAGTAGGTGGTTTCTCCCATTAGGTAAGCTGTAGGGGTTTTGGGTCCCCTTTATATAGGCGCAAGCAGTTTTGGACCCCCCCTTTTAGTATAACAGGCAGTTTTGGGCTTCCCGAAGTGTATCGGCGTTGGGGGTTCCCCATGAAGTAGTATTAAAACGTTAAGGCCCCTTTTGGGAGTTTGCAGGCATTAGGGGCCTCCTCAGGTAGTATACAGGCATTAAGGCCCCCTTTAGGTAGTTTGCAGGAAGTCAGGGCCCCCCCTTACTACTGTGAGGTAGTCAGGGCCCCTTTTTTATTTTGGGACCAGGCCCCCTTTTAAATCAGGGCCCCCCGTAGGGAGTTGGGGCCCTTTTTATTTTGGTACCCGGGCCCCCCTTTGTAGTCAGGGCCCCCCCGTATTTTCGGGGGGTCCCTTTTATCAAGGCTTCCCTTTTGGGAAACCAGGGGCCCCCCTTTAGGTGTCAGGGCCCCCCTAAGGTAGCCAGGACCCCCTGTATAGCCAGGGACCCTTTTTAGGTGTCAGAACCCCCCCTGTAGTCAAGCCCCCCTTGTAGCCAGGACCCCCTTTTAGTAGAGCTCCCTTTACCAGGGGGCCCCCTTGTAGTCAGAGCTCCCTTTACCAGGGGCCCCCTTGATCAGAGCTCCCTTGTAGCCAGGGGCCCCCTTGAGTCAGACTCCCCTTTACCAGGGCCCCCCCTTTTAGCCAGCTCCCTTGTAGCCAGAGCTCGCTTGTAGCCAGAGCCCCCCTTTAGTCAGAGCCCCGCCTTATCAGAGCCCCCCGTGAGTCAGAGCCCCCCCCTTTTAGCCAGGACCCCCCCCGTAGTCGAGCCCCCCCCGGTCGAGCCCCCCTGTCGCCAGGGCCCCCCCTGTAGTCAGCGCCCCCCCTGTAGTCAGGGCCCCCCCGTAGTCAGGGCCCCCCCCTGTAATCAGAGCCCCCCCCCTGTAGGGCGGGGGCCCCCCCCTGTAGTCACAGCCCCCCCCTGTAGCCAGAGCCCCCCCGTAGCCAGAGCCCCCCCCTGTTGTCAGACCCCCCCTGTAGCCAGAGCCCCCCCTTGTAGCCAGACCCCCTGCAGTCAAAACCCCCTTGTTCCAGGACCCCCCTTTTTAGCAGGGTCCCTTGTAGCCAGGGGCCCCCTTGTAGCCGGGGCCCCCTTTTAGTCGAGCCCCCTTGAGCCCGGGCCCCCTTTTAGTCAAACTCCCTTGTAGCCAGGGGGCCCCCCCTTTTAGCCAGAGCCGCTTTAGCCCGACCCCCCCTTTTAGTCAGAGCCCCCGCCTGTAGTAGAGCCCCCCGTTTTTCAGAGCCCCCCCTGTAGCCGGACCCCCCCGTAGTCAGAGCCCCCCCTTGTAGCCCGGACCCCCCTGTAGTCAGAGCCCCCCTTGACCCGGACCCCCCTGTAGTCAGACCCCCCCTTTAGTCAGGGGCCCCCCGTAGTCAGAGCCCCCCCCCCGGGTAGTCAGAGCCCCCCCCCCCCTGTAGTCAGAGCCCCCCGTCCAAGAGCCCCCCCCTGTAGCCCAAAAGCCCCCCCTGTAGCCAGAGCCCCCCCTTGTAGCCAGGACCCCCCCTGTAGCGAGCCCCCCTTGTACCGGACCCCCCCTTTTTAGCCAGGACCCCCCCTGAAGTCAAGCCCCCCCCCCCCTTGTAGCCAGGACCCCCTGTAGTCAAGCCCCCCTTTTACCCGGACCCCCCTGTTCAGAGCCCCCCCTTGTAGCCAGGGACCCCTGTAGTCAGCCCCCCTGAGCCAGCGCCCCCCTTTTTAGCCAGAGCCCCCCTTTTTGCCAGGGCCCCCCTGTAGCCAGAGCCCCCCCCCTAGCCAGGCCCCCCTTGTAGTCGAGCCCCCCCCGTAGTCAAGCCCCCCCTGTAGTCAAGCCCCCCCCTGTAGTCAGGGCCCCCCTGTTCAAGCCCCCCCCTTTTAGTCAGAGCCCCCCCTTGGGGCCAGGAAAACCCCCCCGGGACCAAACCCCCCGACCCAAACCCCCCTTGTGCCAGGGCCCCCCTGTAGTCAAGCCCCCCTTGTTTGCCAGGACACCCTGAAATCAGAGCCCCCCCTTGGTAGCCAGGGCCCCCCTGTAGTCAGAGCCCCCCCCCTTGTAGCCAGGGCCCCCCCTGTATCAAGCCCCCCTTGTAGCCAGGACCCCCCTGTATCAAGCCCCCCCCTTGTAGCCGGGGCCCCCTGTAGTCAGCCCCCCCTTGTAGCCCCGGGCCACCCTGTAGTCAGGGCCCCCCTTGTAGTCGGCCCCCCTTGAGCCAGAGCCCCCCTTGTAGCCAAGCCCCCCCTTTTAGCCAGGGCCCCCCTTTACCGGGCCCCCCTTTTGCCGAGCCCCCCGGGGAGTCAGAGCCCCCCCTTTTAGTCAGAGCCCCCCTTGTAGTCAAAAGCCCCCCCTGTAGCCCGAGCCCCCCCCGTAGGCAGAGCCCCCCCCTCGTAGCCAGAGCCCCCCCCGAGCCAAGCCCCCCCTTGTACAGGGGCCCCCTGTAGTAGGGCCCCCCGTAGTCAGAGCCCCCCTTGTAGCCAGAGCCCCCCTGTCGCCAGACCCCCCCTTTAGCCAGGGCCCCCCTGTAGCCAGGGCCCCCCTGTACCAGGGCCCCCCCCTTTTTAGCCGGGCCCCCCCTTTTAGCCAGACCCCCCCTGTAGCCAGACCCCCCCTGTAGCCAGAGCCCCCCCCCCTGCCAAGCCCCCCCGGTACCAGAGCCCCCCCGGTAGCCAGAGCCCCCCTTTTTAGCCAGAGCCCCCCCCTGTAAACAAGCCCCCCCCCCGGTACCAGAGCCCGCCCCCCCCGGAGCCAGAGCCCCCCCCCGGTACCGAGCCGCCCCCCTTTTTCCAGCCCCCCCCCTGTAGCCCCGGGCCCCCCCCCCACCCGAGCCCCCCGCCCCCAGCCAGAGCCCCCCCCCCTAGCCAGACCCCCCCCGTAGCAGAGGCCCCCCCCTTAGTAGAGCCCCCCCTTGTAGGCCCCCGAGCCCCCCCTTGTAGCCAGAGCCCCCCTTGTAGCCATAGCCCCCTTGTAGCCCAGGACCCCCCTGTATCAGGCCCCCTTGTAGCCAGGACCCCCCCCTGTAGTCAGAGCCCCCCCCTTGTAGCCAGGACCCCCCTGAAGTCAGAGCCCCCCCTTGTAGCCAGGACCCCCCTTGTAGCAGAGCCCCCCCCCCCCGTACAGAGCCCCCCCTGGGGCCAGAGGCAGTGGCGCTGTGCTCCCCCTGACACCGCGCAGCCCCCCCCAGTCGGGGGGCATTAGTCCCCCGCACCCGGGCCCGGGCTCTGACGCTCGGGACGCGGGGCCCCGGGCCTCAGGGACCGGAGCGGGCCCGGGCCCCGGGGAGCGACGCCCCCGCCTCCGGCGCCCCCAGCGGCACGGGGGGGGGCCCACCAGGGTACCCCCCGTTCCCCCGGCGGCCCCGTCCGAGCCTGGATGGAGGGCCAGCAGTGGAAAATATGAATTGATTATTGTGGTTAATGTTTTGAAAAAAAGTACCCCTGCCCAACTCCTGATACACTGTAGAGAGAGCAGCTTCATACAGTGGTCTCACAAGCTGCTAATGTAATTTTGATCATGTAGGCTATGTAAAGGAAGGTGGTCTTGACACCTGGGCTGGGGTTGAAAATATTTTATAGAATGTATTAAAAATAATAAACTTAGGGTATGTTCACACGACATTTTTGATCCGTTTTTTCCCAGAAAAAAAAAACTGCATCCAAAAAACGTACCAAAACGAGATGCCTTTTTGGGTGCATTTTGCACGCGTTTTTAGATGCTTTTTTTCGGATTTTTTTTCAGTCTATAACATAAATGCTTCCAGCTTTTTACAGTGTTTCGGATGCACCCAATAGAGGGGCTTCTACATTTGCCCACGTGTTTCAGATGAGCCCAATAAATGCGTTCCAGCTTTACGTGTTTCGCGAACCCAACAGGGGGCGCTTCCCCCAGCATTTTACATGTGTTTAATCTTAAAAAAACATTTTTTTATATGTATTGAATGATAAAAAGCATTTTTTTTTTATTTTGGAATGGGTTTTATAAAAATTTAAAGTTTTTACAATAAATTTTTTAAGTTTAGTAAATAGTTTTTACAAAAATGTTGAGTGGTTTTAGTATACATTGGGGATTTCATTTGCGTAAAAAGCAAGTAGAATTGACATGTCAATTCTTAAAACGGATCCAAAAAAAACGCATTGAAAAGACGCAAGTAAACACGCAGCAGCCATCATTCGTCTGAACGGAGATGCGTGTTTTTACATTGAAATCAATGTAAATCACACTGCACATTGTTAAATACTTTTTTTGGATCCGTTTTGGGTCCAAAAACGGATCTGAAAAACGTTGTGTGAACATACCCTTATGTGAATTTCAATAATATACAGTTATAATAGTGTTTTATTACAGATTCAGTGAGTACTTTGCATCAGTATTTGGAAACCCAAATCATTAGTGTATACAAAGAAGAGAAGAGTAAATCTTTTTATTATGTTTGTGATGGTTAAGATCCATCCTGGTTTTGGCTTACACATATACAAACACATCGGAGATTTGTTCAGCTACAAATTACTGGCCAAATCTATAAGGCCTGGTTCACATCTGCGTCGGAGGTTCTGTTCCGTTGCAGAGGTGGAACTGGATCCGTTTTACAACAGACACCAATGGTGCCCAACAGACCTCATTGACTACAGTAGCGTCCATTGAGTTTCTACTGTAGTGTCTGTTGTCTCACCAGAAAAAATACTGACGTGTGCAATGTTATTTTTTCCGTAATTCCCAATGGAACTTGCAAAGGAGGAACCTCTAACAGTAGTGTGAAAAGTGTCTGATGTATGAATATTTGCTATAGCTACTGTATTACAGTCACAACTAATGACACCACTGATCTTCCTAGCTCAGCAAGGCCACTATCTTGCAGAAGACAGCTGAGTATATCTGTAAGCTGCAGCAGGAGAGGGCCCAGTTACAGGAAGAATCTCAACACCTGCGCTGCCAGGTACAGGAGCTCAGTGACACCATCAAGTAAGCAAGATAGAGCTATTCATTTAGCCCTGATCTAGCGGCATAAACAACAATATTTGCATATTTGGTGCTAGAAAAATGCTCTGATAATTGCTGTGCCATTGCTATTATAAAATGAATATGTTTTGAAAATGTCATTTACATCTGTGAGCTTTTCTATTCCTTAAAGAAAAAAAAGTATAGTTGTCGATGAACCCCCATGAAATGTACCCGCAAAAGGGACATGGTTTATGACAATTAATTAAAACAAGCATTTTTGGCTGAGAGCGTGCTTTAAAAGGGATCTGTCACCATCCAGTTTCATAGCCAGCTTTAGAATCGCTGTTCAGGCTGTGGGTGGCTCTATTGCAGTGATTGACACATCAGCTCTGCTGTTCCTAGCTATTCATGTTACACTGACAACAAGTGCAAAAGATATATAAAGCGTATTACACTAGGCTGCAGAGCTCTAAAGGGTGTTTACTTAGCTAAGTGAGAAGCTTTTAAAGTCTGTTACTAGACATAAGACTCTGCAGGAGGTGATCAAAATTGGGCGGATTGAGTGAGTGATGGCAGCTTAGAGAAAAGAGAGATTAGAGAGAGCAGGGAGAGAGATGATCATAACCAGAGACATCTGTGTACTCTAGGAGGAAATAAAATCTTCTTTATCTCCTGACTAAAGAAAAATCAATAAATCAACCTATTTAGACAAAGACTTCAACTATGTGTCCCTATATGTTAAAAGCTAATCATTTTAGTAAAAGACCCCTTTAAAATGACCCAAAAATTTGGGATGCAAATACTGGCAAGTTTGAAAAAGTTTCAAGTTAAACCTGTAGGAGTATAATCATGTAATGATATAACCATGCTAGGCAATATAGGGTGACGTGTGAATATTCGGAACATTTTTA